>JANTNU010221437.1:0-28559 GCA_024752395.1 Erythroxylum havanense
TTTTCTGAGAAAGTGTTATAAAATATTAGTTAAACTAGTGTTAATGGATTTTAATAATTACTTAAAGAAGAGTTGTTGATTTAGTTTTAATTATTAATTTATTTAAAAAAATTATAGCTCACAAACTGTTACTTATTTAATATATAATACAAAGATAATATATGCATTTTTATGATAACAATAATACTAATACAATATACTAATTTAATAGCTAAATTGAATATTAATTGAGTTAAATAAACTATAAAATATATTTAATATTTACATTAAAATTACACTTATTTAATATTTCTCTTTAGCTATTAATTTTATAACACCTAATCAAACTTTCGAAATACTTTTAATTAAAATATTAACAAAAATATCCATTTGTATTTAATAATTAAAATTTATGATACCAAATCAAAAAATTTAAATTCTTTTAATTAAAATATTAATATATTCGAGCCTTATGATTTATCATAATTAAAACTTAACGAGTCATTTTAATTTAATTTAATTTAATTGAGAATATGCTTTGATCAATGACTAAAAATTCAATCCATTTTTCATCCGTAAATTTTTTTGATTTTATTGACTTCAATTTTTAATTTTTCGATTTGATCTATTTTAGTTACTCTTATTGTTAAAAACTGATTAATTTAGTAGCTAATCCATCAATTTTTTCAATTAATTAATTTTTATAAATCAAAATAAATAAATTAAACAACATGCATGCGTACAAGTAGGCATCCAAAGCAAGCGAAAATAATAACAACATTCTTCCGGTCATTGCTAACATGTTCACTCTGATCCCAATGCAATCCTAAAACCGAATGAAGTATTTTATTCTTTATTTTGTGTTTGAATCTTCTAACCTCTCAAACTCTAAAATTAATAATCTAAACTTTGCTAAACAAAAGCAGAAGATTAGGGACTAAAAAATAAGCCACAATTGTTAATATATTGCTCTGCCCATTTCAGAGGCAACGGATAATAACAAAACTTCGCAACGTTTTTGAATTGTTGTGATGGATATGAATCATATGAACCATATATACATAAGAGAGTATTCCAACAATAGTTAAGTAAGCTTGCTAGGGTAAGTATGATAATTCATGACAAAGGACCATTGCTCACCGTGGGACAATTCATATTTTGAGTTTCTATTAGGGATGATAATAAGTTGGGTGTTCGATCAAAATTCGAGTTTGAAGTCAATCAAACTTTATGTCACTCTAAAGAGTCATAGTTTAATTGAGTTTTAGGTAATTAAAAAGCTCAAAATTCTAGTTAAAGTCAAGTTAAATTTTAATTTTTTAATTAGAATTGAACTATATTAAATTGGAAGTCAAGTTCAATTTTAATTTTTTTATTAAAATTGAACTATATTAAATTGGACTTTATCCACTAAATCCAAATCAAGTCAAAATTGAACGTAAAATTTTTCTATTTAAATTTTCTATTAGTTATTGTTGATATATATATTATAATTGATAAACAAATTTCTTTCGTTAAACTTGTAATTTTGAACATCTGAAATGGATAAATTAGTTAAACTTAAAACTTTTTCATAATAAACAAGCTTCTTCCTTAAACGTTAACTATAAGATGTTGTGTTTACCTGATAATTTATCCTAATACAAGCAAGTAATAGATGTGATTTACACGGTATGTATAGAATTCATATACAAGTTTACAATAACAACAATTTAGTAAAAATTTCTCTAATATACAGAATCTGAGATAGAAATTTAATAATACGCAACTATATTCTTAATTTATGAAAACAATGTTTTCGATAGATCCCATATATAGATATATAAACGATAAAGTAAAATTAGATAAAAATAAAAATAAAATTGAGAGACAAATTTCTTCCTTAAATTATAGTTTTGAATAATAAAATAGACTAATAAGTTAGACAATTTTTTCGAATCCACACGAGTAACAATTATGAGTTACACCTTTATATAAAATTGAGAGATAAGTTTACAACATCTTCGTTGTTGATTAGTTATATATTTGTGATTAGTAATATGATTGATAGATGCATGATGTATACTCAAAGTTGCCTTCCAGGTAGCTTCCTAAAGTAAAGGCTATATAAGCCTTTTCTTTTTCCTTCTTTTTAATATCCTCCATTGAAGAAGGTGGCCGACAAAGTCAATTTGTCGACAGTGGAACCCTTAGTCTAGCTTTTGAATGATGTCTATAATATATGCAAGAAGATGAATGTATGAATTGCAAATTTTAAATTCAAGGATGATAATGGATCATATTGGACGAGCTTGAAGAATTTTGTGTTCGGGCTTAGTTAACTTTTTTAAAAATAAAAAATATTATTTTATGTAAAATTTTCTAGCATTGGACTAGTTCAAATCGGACAGTTCTTGAGATAGGCCTAAAGTTAAATTAAAAAAAGCAGTTTAACGGAATCAAAAAGTCCAAAGCTCGGTTATCTCAATCTAGCTTGATACACTATTACTATTTGAAGCAAATATAGGGAAAGAGTCAAAACGGCAACGGGGAGAAGGAAAAAATGCAAAAGGAGACAGAAATGTCGATAACGGAAACCAGTCTGTATGACACGTTTCAGATGCGCCACTCTCTTGATATTGTAGTATATCATGTTTGGACTTTTGGACGTTCTATTGATGCAAAAATAACACGGTAGAATTTTGAAGGTGATCACACACAACTTACAAGCAAAGAGCCAACATATTGAGCTTAGATATTTTATAATAGATTAGATCGAAAACAAAATGACCTTTTTTTTGACGAATAAGATACCATAGATAAGGAAAGTTTACGAGAAAACTAACCAAAGCCAACAGGTTTACCCTGTACACTTGGATCCTACAAGCCTTTTGCTGTCAAAGGCATTACAAGCAAATCTCTCTAAAGATAAAATAGAATCCAAACAAGAAAGATAAGCGTTCCAGCGTTGAAGGTGTTGAAGGTTTGAATGTAATAAGGCTACCATGGCTAATGAGTGAGCCGCCTTATTGGCAATCCTGCACGTCCATTGGAAGGACAGGTGAAGGAATTGTCACTTGAGAGAAAGGCAATCAAGAGCCAAAATTCTGATCTCATAATCATTTAAAGACGGAGCTATAAGAGCTTAAACAGCCGTCAAACAGTCAGACTCCACAATGACTTGATCTATTTGTTTTTCTTTCAACCACGATAGTGCTTCTCTTATCGACATAAGTTCAGCAATAATTGGATCAAATAAGAAAGAATAATAACCTAAGATAGCAGCTGCAAAACTCCCTCTTGTGTCCCTAAGTACAGCAGCAAAACCCTTTGCCTTCTTTTCTTTAAAA
This sequence comes from Erythroxylum havanense, assembly GCA_024752395.1. Taxonomy (NCBI): domain Eukaryota; kingdom Viridiplantae; phylum Streptophyta; class Magnoliopsida; order Malpighiales; family Erythroxylaceae; genus Erythroxylum; species Erythroxylum havanense. The sequence continues at coordinate 3,309 of JANTNU010221437.1, forward strand.
GTAGATACATTGATGTTACATTTTAAAAAGCCTTCCGGTGGTGTAATCCAGTTAGAATTGATAGGGCGTAAGCCACTAGGCATGACAATAACCCTCTCATAAATCCTTCAAGAATCCTACCAATATTTAAGAAAATTATCAACGAAATTAACAATCATTGGGGAAGGAACTGATAAGTCAAATTATTTATAGACGATCTTGGGATGATTTGGAATTAATTTGACTTATTTCCTTGTGGATTTGAAGTTTTATGCAGTTAATTCTCTCACATTCCAATTGTGTTGCTTGATAGGTACAAACGGTAGATTGTGGAGTAAAAGACATAACTTTCCTTGTGGATGACAGATCAAAGTCACTCAAGGATGATTTCGAAGATAATTCCGAACTCTACAACTTCTGAGAAGACTTCGAGAAGAAATTATGTCAAAATGGAAGGTCAAAGGCGTGAAATTGTGGAATTGGGTCATGTCCGTTTAACGGACATACATGTCCATTTAACGGACATCACTTGGCAAGATGAACTTCTAGACCCGAGAGTGTCTGTTTAATGGACATCGCCTAGCAACATACCATTTCAGACCCAAGAAGGTCCGTTAAACGGATATGCATGTCCGTTTAACGGACATTGGCGGCCAACATGACCTGTTTTCCCCTGTTTAGGAAAAATAGGTTTCTTGGGACAAGAGGACTATAAATACTTACTGTTTAGACCTAGAAAGGGGGTTGGACACTAAAAACAAGGTTACTACATTTGGGAGGCACAAAATAAGAGGAAGATAGGGAATTTTGGGGATTCCCCCAAGGATTGGGAGCTACAACTCTTGTGTTTCTGCTACTTTCTTTCTCTACTCTTTCTTAATGCTGAGCATCCTTATGTGTATGATTTTTGTTGCAATGTTCTGGAATTAAACCTCATTTAGGGTGAGGGATGTAGCCCATTTTAAGGATGTTTTGTATGATATGGATGGTTGAATGTTGAATGAAAATTTCTAGGTTATGTTTGTCTCCCTTGAATCTCATTGTGGTTTCTATGCTTGATCTCCATAGATGCAATCTTATGAATCATATGATGTACTGAAGAGTGAAATATGGTCCATGCTCTAGGAAGATGAACACCGTGGACTTAGAGGTAGAGATATCCTAAGCTAGGGTGAGAACTTGAGGTTGCTTGTTGTTAATGGACTTGGTTAGTGAGTTCATACATTGAGAAATGGTGGTCTTCTAGCTAAATACTCTTTTATGCTTTGATAAAAGTTAAGGGTAAAGTTGTGCAATTATTTTTATAGCCTAATATTCAACCAATTTCATATTGTATGAGTCAATCTTTTGAATTGGTGAACCCTAACCTTTATTTCTAAACCTTTGATTTATCCTTTTACTGTTTTTTTGTTTAGAACCTACTAATCACTGTTCACCTAACTCCAATCTCATTTTAGAATTTTCTGTTGATAACATGCAAATAATTAGAATTAATTTGATAACGGATGAATTGGTCATGAGGAAGACAACTTTGGAATATTCAGTGTGTGGACACTAGAAACGACTCTGTACACTTGCAGACAAATTATCGATCAAGTTTTTGGATTATTACCGTTTCATTAAGTCTAGTTATTCTTGTTATCTATTCGTTTATTATTTAAGTTTTCCTCCATTATTGAATTTTAACCCTCGAACTTGTTTGATTTCAGGAGTTTCATGCACTTAAGGCATTCACGAAGCTTGAACAATGAACCACTAGTTGAATTCAATCCTGAAATTGAACGAGCTTGTCGAAGGAACAACGCTCAAAGGAGGAGAGAAATGGCTAACAATAACCAAATTCCGGAACTGCACAAAGAGCATGAGCTCGAGAATGAGCAATTCAATGGGAAAAATCAAGCTGAGTTGGTTGTTGTCAATCCCGCTGTAAGGAGAATTCGGGATTATCAGACGTCGTTTATTGCAGGAAATCCTTCGTGCATTAGACTGACTACAGCAGCACGGAATTACGAGCTTAAGCAAATCCATTTGTCTATGTTGACATAATTTAATGGGATGCCCAGTGAAGATGCGTTAGCTTTTATGAGGGATTTCTATGCGACAGTCCAAATGCTTCCTTTGTATGGACTATCGGAAGATGAGTTGAGGCTAAGGTGCTTTCCTTGTTGCATGAAGGGATTAGCGAGAATTTGGCTGTTGAGTTTAGAAGTGGATTCTATTGATACTTGGGAGAATGTTATGGAAACTTTTATGATGAAGTGGTACCCAACCCACAAAACTCTTGAACTCCGAAAGATGATACATTGGTTTTCGCAAAAGGACGGAGAAAAGTTTCATGAGGCCTGGGAACGGTTTAATGATCTCCTTAACCAATGTCTGCACCATAGATTCGACATGTATTCATTGACTCAGTTTTTCTACTATGGTCTCACTGATCATAATCAAACCTTAGTGGATTTGAATGCTGGGGGAAATATAAGTGACTTGATTTCTCAAGAATTATGGAATATCTTTAAAAAGGTTGCCGAGAATTCATGTTGCAAGGTGACTAGGAGCAAGGCTGTAACTCTAAATGAAGTGGGTTCCAAGTCGAACATGGCATACCAAGTTGCTGAAATTAATAAGAAGTTGAATTTGTTGATGAATGATAACAAGTTTAGTAGAGACCCATGTACTTTGTGTGGGAGATTTGGGCACTCAGCAGCGGGTTGTATGAACATTGAGACAACCTTGACAGAAGAAGAGGTAAGCTATGTGAACAATAGTAGGCAGGGTCAGAGGCTAGATCCTTTCTCGAACACCTACAATGAAGGTTGGAAATTTCACCCGAACTTCTCCTGGAAGAATCAAGGGGCGGCAAAACCAATGGGGCCCCAGGGTTCCCAACACCAGAAAGCAACAATACTCAGCCCCTTCATCTTCTGCACCACAACAATTTCCCTCTCTATGGGAGAAAAAGGTAGACCGGCTTGAGGATATGTTTTCTTAGCTTATGGGAAAAATGGATCAGAGTACCCAAGCCAACTCTCAAGCAATGAACAGGATGGAGCAGAATATTCAATCAAATCAAGTAGCGATTAGGAATTTAGAAGTGCAAATCATTCAAGTAGCAAAGGAAGTTAGTGAAAGAGGAAGGGGGAAGCTGTCTAGTAACACCCAAGTGAATCCAAAACAAGATTGCATGGCAGTTGTTCTCAGAAGCGGTAAGGTCATAGAAGGTGAAGCCCCAAAGACGAAGGAGGTTCAGAATGTATAAGAAGAAAAGATGGATGAAGGGGAAGAGCCTAAGGGACCCACTTAAAAATTTGAATCATCATCTGGGTCGGACCTTACCTTTGTACCACCCATACCGTATCCCCAAAGGGTGAGGTAGCGGATTGGCGGTTCTAAGTTCCAAAAGTTTCTCGATCTGTTTAAGAAAATCCACATCAATATCTCTCTTACGGAAGCTCTTGTGGAAATGCCTGCGTACACCAAGTTTTTGAAGGAGATCATTTCCAACAAAAAGAAGCTTGATAACTTCGCTACATTCGCCTTAATTGAGGAGTGTAGTTCTATTTTGCAAAATAAACTACCCCCTAAGTTAAAGGATCCAAGGAGTTTCACTATACTTTGTCACTTTGGCGAATCTAACATTTTTCAATGCTTATGTGACCTTGGTGCAAGTATTAATCTTATTCCATTGTCTCTATATAACAGGTTGGGAATTGGTGAACTCAAACCAACCACAATTTCATTGTAGCTTGCGGATAGATCAATTCGATATCCTATCGGTATAGTTGAGGACTTACTGGTAAAAGTTGGTAAGCTTATAATTACGACTGATTTTGTTGTGCTTGAGATGGAGTTTTACATGCAGGTTCTCATAATTTTGGGAAGACCATTCCTAGCCATAGGTGGAGCTTTAATTGATGTCCCGGATGGTAAGCTAACCTTGCGGGTAGATGACGAGAAAGAGGAGTTTAATATTTTTAAGGTATTAAGAGGTCCCACTTTTGATGAGGTCACTTATCGGATTGATGTAATTTATTCTCTCATGTCTGAAACTGCTCCTCAACTACTGTGTGATGATGTTTTAGAAGCATGCCTAACCCTAGGAATAGAACCAGGTGAATTGGATAATGAGTTAATGGAATGTGCCTACAGGTTGCAGGGTAATGATTTTAGGTATAGACCCCAAATTAAAGAATTGGGCCCTTCGAAACCTAAACTGTTGCCTTCTGTACTAAACCCACCAAACACCGAACTTAAACAGCTTCCCATTCATTTGAGATATGCATTTTTTGAAGAAGCAAATACATATCTAGTTATCATTTTTGCTTCTTTGGACTCCTCTCAAGAGGAGAAGTTGCTAAGCATATTGCGTGAACATAAATTGGCTATTTCTTGGAATATTGCTGACATAAAGGGGATCAGCCCTTCTATTTGTGTTCACAGGATATAATGGAAGAAAAACACAAACCTAGCGTGGAAAGTCAAAGATGACTCAATCCTAACATGAAGGAAGTTGTGCGATCCGAGGTACTTAAGTTACTTGATGCGGGAATTATTTATCCTATTTCTGATAACCCTTGGATAAGTCCAGTGCAGGTAGTGCCTAAGAAAGGTGGCATAACTATCGTTTCAAACGATAGGAATGAACTGATTTCTACTAGGGTTGTAACGGGATGAAGGGTATGTATAGATTATAGGAAAGTGAATGTAACCACTAGGAAGGATCACTTCCATCTTCCCTTTATTGATCAAATGTTGGAGAGATTAGCGGGGCATGAGTATTACTGTTTTCTAGATGGTTATTCAGGTTATAACCAAATCCTGATAGCCCCGGAGGATCAAGAGAAAACCACATTCACATGTCTCTACGATACATTTGCGTATCGTAGAATGCCCTTTGGGTTATGTAATGCTCCTGCCACTTTCTAAGGCTGCATGATGTCAATATTCTCTGACATGGTGCAGAATATAATTGAGGTATTTATGGATGATTTTTCTATTTTCGGGTCATCTTTTAAAGCATGTCTGTTCAACTTAGAACAGGTTCTGCAAAGATGCGAAGACACCAATCTGGTGCTCAATTGGGAAAAGTGTCATTTTATGGTACAAGAAGGAATCGTCCTCGGCCATAAAATTTCCAACAATTGGATTGAAGTGGATCCTGCAAAAATTAAGGTTAACAACAAGTTGCCACCTCCCAGTTCAGTTAGGGCAATACAGAACTTTCTAGGGCATACCGGGTTCTATCGCCAATTCATCAAGGATTTTTAAAAAATTTCTCGACCATTATGTGCTCTTTTGCAAAAAGATGTTCCTTTTGAGTTTACTGATGTGTGCCTTTATGCTTTTGACAGGTTGAAGAAGGAACTGACGTCAGCTCCTATAATAGCTGCACCGGACTGGGACCTCCCGTTTGAATTGATGTGTGATGCTAGTGATTTTACACTTGGGGCTGTCTTGGGGCAGCGACATGATAAGAAACTACGTGTCATTTATTATGCTAGCAAGATTCTTAATGATGCTCAACTTAATTATGCAACCATCGAGAAAGAATTACTAGCAGTAGTTTATACTTTTGATAAATTTAGATCTTACCTAGAATTTGACTTGGAAATCTGAGATAAAAAGGGATAGGAGAATTTAGTAGCCGGCCATTTTTCAAGACTGGAACAGGGGGCAAGCCGGGAGAGGAGCCAATCAATGATACCTTCCCTGATGAGAATCTGTGGTCTATGAAGGACAACATCCCTTGGTTCGCGGATTATGTTAACTTTTTGGTGTCCGACATTATTCCTTCAGACTATTCGTACCATAGTCGAAAGAAATTCTTAGCTGAGATGAGACACTACTTTTGGGAAGATCTGTTGCTCTTTCAAAGATGTGCTGACGGGGTGATCAGGAGGTGTGTGCCTGATAAAGAAATGTGATTAGTTTTGCATCATTGTCATGCTTCCCTATATGGAGGACACCATGGGGCCAACAAAACAGCGACAAAGGTTTTACAATCCAGACTCTACTGGCCAACTCTATTCAAGGATGCTAGGACTTTCATCATGACTTGTGATAAGTGCCAGAGGGCTGGAAATATTGGTAGGAAGCATGAGATACGTCAATATGGGATTCTAGAGGTAGAGCTTTTTGATGTATAAGGCCCGGAATTCATGGGACCATTCCCAGTATCTTTTGGAAATGAATATATCCTCGTGGCTGTGGATTACGTATCTAAGTGGGTGGAAGCTATAGCGATGTCGAACAACACTGGGGCCAGCGTAATCAAATTTGTCTAGAAGCACATAATTTCACGGTTTGGTGTCCCAAGAGCTATAATAAGTGATAATGGTGTACACTTTCAGAATCACCAATTTAACTATTATCTAAGTATGGGTGTCATTTCTGGTTTGGAACCACCTACCACCCTCAAACTAGAGGGCAATTCGAGGTATCTAACCGGAAAATCAAGCAAATTTTGGAGAAGACAGTTAATACCTCAGGAAGGGATTGGGCATTGAAACTTGATGACGCTCTATGGGCTTATAGTATAGCCTATAAAACTCCTTTAGGGATGTCACCTTATAGGTTGGTCTTTGGGAAATCCTACCATCTTCCTGTTGAAATTGAACGCAAGGCATTATGGGCCATCCGGAAGCTGAATTTTGATCTCAAAGAAGTAGGACAGAGAAGGCTACTGGAGCTGAATGAGCTGGATGAATTTTGCCTTAATGCTTTCGAGAATGCTCGCATATACAAGGGGGAACCAAGGCTTTTCATGACAAACGTATCCTGTGGAGGGAATTAAAACCAGGCCAAAAAGTGTTGCTGTTCAACTCTCGCCTGAAATTATTTTCGGGAAAACTACGATCAAGATGGTCGGGACTGTTCGTAATAACAAGGACATACCCATATGGAGCAGTGAAAATTAGGCGGGATGATCAAGAGCCCTTTGTGGTTAATGGGTCAAGGCTTAAGCACTATTTTGAGGGAGAAAAGGTGGGATGCATTTTAACCGTCACATTTCAAGGATGATACCCGAATGTCTTAGTCTAGCTAAGGACATTAAATTTAGCGTTTGTTGGGAGGCAACCCAATATCTCTAACTCTTTTGTTACTTCCTTTTGTTTTGTTGTTGTGTTAATTTTTAACTTGTTTGTCTCATCAATTCGTTGTGCTTAATTCATTGTGTGTGTTAAGGGATGAGTTTTACGAGGCGTTTCAGGGACATCTCTAGTAGCATGAGGAATGGTGGGGTTATAACCTTTCAACTTAGAGGTGAGACTCATTTTAAGCATGGAAAAAGGTAAGTGACAATTTCTGTCTATAATATGTTGATGTTCTACCAAGTTTTGCACGTACACATGATGCATGTAGCCCTATGAAGTATTATAAAGGTTAGAAGGAACAAAGGAAAAGAGGGAAAAAGTTGAAAAATCACATATGTCAGACATTGGTTGCCTTTAAAACACAATTTGCCTCGTAAAGGTCCGTTAAACGGACATACATGTCCGTTCAATAGACACAGAACCTCCAAATGCACAATTTAACCCATAAAGGTCCGTTAAACGGACATGTGTCAATTCAATTTAAACCCTTCTTCTTCCTTTCCCGCACTCACCCTCTCTCTCTCTTTCTTGGTGCCGACATCTCTCTCTCTCTTTATTTCTCCTACCTCCGATCACCATAACCCACCTAGCCTACACCATTAGCCCATCTTCTTCATTCCGCCCCATCAACCCTTCATCTATAGGATTATCTGTCCACCTCGTTGGCAAGAGCGTCTGTGAAAAAGAGCTACTAGAAAACTGTGGGAGGGAGGCAACTCTGTAAGGTCTCCATTTCAAAAGTTTAGGGTGTGTCTTCTACGCTTCCTCTTGCAACCACTTATCAAAATTTTTGGGTCAGGTAATGTGACATGCTGGAATTAGGGTTTCTGATTTCATTTTAGTTTTAATGTCGATGTTGGGGTTCCAAGAGCTTGCATTGCATTTGAATGGTGATTTTGCCCAATCATTGATGATTTGAATTGCATGGGTAGTGGATATTGAAGTTGAATTGTTGCTGGTGTTATTAATTTGGTGGAGGTTGAGAGTGCATCAACATTGAAGTTGAAGTGTTACATTACCTTTGATTGGATTTGCACTGTTAAGGGAAATTCCAAACTACTGATATCCGTGCCAATTGATATTGAAGATTAGTTTGGACTGGAGTGTGTAGATTATGATTGAGCTGATCTTTTTGAGTGTGGCTTGTTGGAAATGAATTTGGAAAATTCTACCATGTCACGATTTAAGCAAACTGCGAGGAAGAATGTTGGGCAATCCTCTCGATCGATAAGAGGGAAAATTTTGGTTCAGGATGAACCTATCCCTGCACCACCAATTTTCATTAATGAACAATGTGAAGCATGGTACAACAAGAAAAAGAATAACAAGTTTGTCGTTGAGGTGTCCGTGGCAGAACTTATTGACGAGAAGCATCAGTGCGGGCGAATTTGGATAAATTCCTTTGGGGAAAACTATTAACCCTTACGGGTACTTACTACCTCGAGGCAGTTAAGCATTTCTATGCTAACCTGAGTGTGGTGACTAGAAAACAACCACCAGTGCTCACCTCGAGAGTTAATGGGGAAGAGGTGGTGATCACTGAGGAGCTGACCTGCAACCACCTGGACCTACCAATGGGAGGCAATGTCCCATCTTTTGACAAGCAGAATCGATGCTCTTGTGATGAAATGTGGACTAAGGAGGTAGCTATGGATCAGCTCGGGTTTCGAGCTGTATGATGTTAGACGAATCAACGTCGCTTTGTGCATTGTAAGTACCTGGACGTAGCCCCAAGGTTAATCGCTTTTGTGCTCGCTCATAATGTCATACCAAAGGCTAGTGATTCAGGGTATCTTCGAACTGAGGACTTGTTCATTTTGGATAAAAATGTTCTTTTACGATGACCAATTCCAAGGCATTGCTGCGGCTAAATTGATGATGACAACGATGTGGCAAGTAGTCCACCACAGGGCCGACACCAAGGCGTTCGTCTTCCCAGTGTTGTTGAGCCAATTGTTCCATCACCTTCGAGTCATTCAAAGGGATGAAATAGTGGCTCTTACTACTAATGGGGATGTAATTACTACTGATAAGTTGCAGGAGTTTGAGTTTGATGACAATGCCCCTCATGGATGGATAAATCCGCATCGGACAGGGCACCACACTGATGCTCTTGCTGCACGACAACCAAGAACGCCCCCACCTTTAGCCGATACCCCGGACTGGCGTCAAATGCAAACAAACATTAGAGTTCTTCAATCCAAAGTGACCAATCTTGTAGCTTCCCAAGCGCGCATGGAAGCAATGCTGAAGACTTTCATGGAGGCACACCAACAACCGCCACACACGCACTAGTGCTTTAGGATTTCCCTTTTGTCATTGCACCCACACATTTTGCATTGTATCTAGACTTTACTTTTGTTTTTCAGTGGTACATTGCACCAATAACTTTGGTTTTATTTTAGTCTATTTCAATAGTTTGTGTTTTTGATGGGCACTCTATAATTTCAGGGTGCAGATTATTAGACAATCCACTCTTTAATGGGTTCTCTTACCTTTGCTCTACTTTTCGCTCATTCAATTGTTTTCTTTGTTGAGTTTCCTTACCATTGAGGATAATGTGGGGGGTGGCGGGGAGGTTAATTGTCTAATTAAAAAAAAACATCTTTTATGTCTAATTGTCATTATACTTTCATTCCATGAGTTAATTGCAGTATGGATGAGATTGACCTTGAGTAAGGTGCATAATATGATTAATTTGGATTGCATATCTTGTCACAATGGAATGTTGTAAGGTTAAACTGATTGAATGAACGTGTTATAGAATGAGAAGCCATAAACAAGTGAGCTAATTTAAGCCTAAAGGATTGCACTCAATCCTGTTTTCTTGTGAGTAATATGATTTTCTCTTCCATGTATGCCCACTTCTAGAACTTGCATCACATCTCTTTAAGGTTACATAATCATGCTATGGTATGTCTTGGAAATGACAAAAGGCTTTTGGAATGCGCTTGAATCAAATAGCTAACCCTTCCTTTATATCAATCCCCTAGTGAACCCCTTGAGCCTAGTAATTGTACTTGAGCCATTTTCTTTGTAAACCTACTACTCCAAAGAACCTTAAGCCAAGAAAAACAAGTTTACCCTTATTCAATGGTTAGTAGAGCTATCAAAGTTGTGCATTCACTACTTCTATTGATAGGGATACAAAGGAAGAAGTGTGGGGGTATTTGGGTATAACAAGTCAAGAAACATGTTGTATGTTTTGCCAAAAAAAGAAAAAAAGGAAAAAAAAAGGTGCGTCAATTATAAGCAAAGCAAGTACACTGTAGATTTCAACATGAAGGAATGGGAAAAACTGTGACAATAGAGTTGGTTGAGTTCCATAAAACAATATGAATGTAAGAATTGTGAATTTGGCTCTACTAATTGTTGAATATTGGAATCCCTATCCCTTTGTTCATAGCTCACTTCACCCATGGCCCCATTACAACCTAATAATTAAATACCTTTTTGATTCATGGACATGCCATAGATGGGAGTAGTGGACAAGTAGATAAATTGCAAGCTTATAGTAAGGGACATGCATGAGAAGATGATTGAGAGTAACCCTTAAAAACTTTTGTGTGAAAATTAACGTTGCATGAGAGACTTCATTCTTAGCATGTAATTTTAATTAATTGAAGCATTATGGAATCTCATTGTTACTGAAGTGTGATCAAAATTATGAAGTATTATGTGATCTTATTTCTAAGTCCAATTCTCACTTATAATGCATTCGACTTATTGGAATGAACTATGGTGATGATTAGGTGTGAAATGATGGAAAAAAATGTTTGTGGGTACCATTCATTTTAAGTAAACCCTCAGGAGACTATAACTCCTCCATTATGGACACATAGTGGTTCAAAGGCTTGTGGCATAGGCTAAATGTCACCGTACACCTACGAAAGTAGAATCAATAACTCGGTTTAGGTTTTGGTAGTGAGTTCTCTATTATTTTGCTTGGGGACAAGAAATAATCTAAGTGTGGGGGAATTTTGATAAGTTAAATTATTTATAGACGATCTTGCGATGATTTGGAATTAATTTGACTTATTTCCTTGTGGATTTGAAGTTTTATGCAGTTAATTCTCTCACATTCCAATTGTGTTGCTTAATAGGTACAAACGGTAAATTGTGGAGTAAAAGGCATAACTTTCCTTATGGATGCCAAATCAAAGCCACTCAAGGATGATTTCAAAGATAAGTCCGAGCTCTACAACTTATGAGAAGACTCCGAGAAGAAATTATGTCAAATGGAAGGTCAAAGGCGTGAAATTATGGAATTGGGTCATATCCGTTTAACGGACCTACATGTCCATTTAATGGACATTACTTGGCAAGATGAACTTCCAGACCCGAGAAGGTTGGTTAAAAGGACACTCATGTTCGTTTAACGGACATCACCTGGCAACACACCATTTTAGACCCGAGAAGGTCCGTTAAACGGACATACATTGATGGCCAACATGATCTGTCTTCCCCTGTTTAGGAAAATTAGGTTTCTTGGGACAAAAGGACTATAAATACTTACTGTTTAGACCTAGGAAGGGGGCTAGACACTAAAAACAAGGTTACTACATTTGGGAGGCACAAAATAAGAGGATGATAGGGAATTTTGGGGATTCCCCCAAGGATTGGGAGCTACAACTCTTGTGTTTCTGCTACTTTCTCTCAATACTCTTTCTTAAATGCTAAGCATCCTTATGTGTATGATTTTTGTTGCAATGTTCTAGAACTAAACCTCATTTAGGGTGAGGGATGTAGCCCATTTGAAGGATGATTTGTATGATATGGATGGTTGAATGTTGAATGAAAATTTCTAGGTTATGTTTATCTCCTTTGAATCTCATTGTTGTTTCTATGCTTGATCTCCATAGATGCAATCTTAGGAATCATATGATGTACTGAAGAGTGAAATATGATCTATGCTCTAAGAAGATGAACACCATGAATTTAGAGGTAAAGATATCCTAAGCTAGGGTGAGAACTTTAGGTTGCTTGTTCTTAATGGATTTAGTTAGTGAGTTCATACATTGAGAAATGGTGGTCTTCTAGCTGAATACTCTTGTATGCTTTGAGAAAAGTTATGGGTAAAGTTGTGCAATTATTTTCATAGCCTAACATTCAATCAATTTCATAGTGTATGAGTCAATCTTTTGAATTGGTGAACCCCAACCCTTATTTCTAAACCTTGATTTATCCTTTTACTGTTTTTCTGTTTAGAACCTACTAATAACTGTTCACCCAACTCCAATCTCATTTCAGAATTTTCTGTTGATAACATGCAAATAATTATAATTAATTTGATAATGGATGAATTGGTCCTAAGGGAGATGACTTTGGAATATTCAGTGTGTGGATACTAGAAATGACTCTGTACACTTGCAGAGAAATTATCGACTAGGAACAATTTTACCTTGCCAAACTCTGATATTTCTGTGATACCAGATGATCCATAACATAACTAAAATTCGAGTTAAGCTAGGTACAGGCGAGTTTACCAATATATGGTCAATCCCATGATTCAGAAGACGCAAATTCACCAAAGTCCAAACTTCTTTAGCTTTAGGACAATCCATTAGCATATGATTCATGTCTTCTGCGTGGCCACAAAAATCGCATGCAGGAATGAATGTGACACCCTTCCACAAGAGACGAACTTTGCATGGAAGAAACTCCCAAAGACAACGCCATGTGAAATCTTTAATCTTTGGAGGAATAGGCAAGTTCCACAAAAGATTCCAAGGATTCTCTAAGAAAAGATTAGCGATATCAGTAAACAAACTAAGAGCCAATTTGTATCCTGTTTTGACTTAGTAGAAACCATCCCTACTATGATGCCATATCAACTGATCAGGGGGCTTTGAAATAGCAATTGGGATTCTAGAAGCCTGTCTAACATCATAAGGCGTTAGCACCCCTTCTAGTAGTTGTGCGTCCTAACCAGAACCAGACTCGTTGAAAAGCTCTCGTACTTTCAAATTACCTAAATCTTTAATGGGAGGGGAGGTAATGAAGAAATCAGTTGCGTCATTAATCCAAGGGTTTGTAAACACATCAATCGATGATCCGTCTCCAAGTCTCTACTGAACACCATACAGCAGTATATCCTTAGCCGCATAAATGCTCCTCCAAATGAAACTTGAATTAGCCCATTCCTTTGCATCCATAAAGTTACCAGAAGGAAAATATCTAGCTTTAAAAATTTTACTTGGGAGTGAGATAAGATAAGCAATAAACCTCCAGGCTTGTTTACAGAGCATGGCGAGGTTGAAACAATGAAGATTCCAAAAGCCCATGCCCCCATTTTTTTTTGGAGTGCAAAGACGATCCCAGCTTACCCAGGTATGTTCTTTCTGTTAGGTATGCCCGATCCCCACCAGAAGGAATTCATCATTTTTTGAATATCGTCGCAAGTTCCTCGAGGAAGAAGGAAGACACAATAAGCAGGCATAGCTTGGGTGATTGTCTTGATAACAACTTCTTTTCCCAGTTTGGACAACAGCTTATTTTTCCAGCTCATAATACGCTTACTAAGATGATCCTTAATGAAGGCAAAGACTTGTTTTTTATGTCTCCCAATTAACAAAGGGAGGCCTAAATATCTTCCATGGTCAATAGGGGTACTTACTCCTTGAATGACTTCCACAACATTCCTATTAATGTGTTTGGTGTTGGAGTTGAACATGATACCAAACTTCTGATAATTGATCGCCTGTCCCAAAACTGCTTCATATATGGCGAGTATCCTCTTAATATTTGTCCTTGCCTCGCGGTTGCACGAAAGAAAAGAAAACTGTCATTTGCGAAAAAGATATGGGAGACGCTAGGACTACCTGGACAAATGGTAACTCTATGTATGTCCCCTTGCGCTTCATTCCTCCGTAACAGTGCAGATAAACCCTCAACATATAGGATAAATAAATACGGAGACAATGTATCTCCTTGCCATAGGCCACGCTTAGGTATGATAGGGCCAACTTTAGTTCCATTAAATGCCATTAAATAACAGACAATAGTGACGCATACCATAATAAGTTCCACTCATTTTATTTCAAGACCCAACTTTAACAAGATAAACCGTAAGTAATCCCAGTCTACTCTGTCATAAGCTTTACTAATGTCGATTTTTAGAGTTGCTTCTCTAACTTTTCTCTTCCCTTTGTTCCTCATGTAATGTATAATTTCAAAAGCCACCATGATATTGTCAGTGATGAGATGCCCTGGGACAAAAGCCAATTGCATGGGAGAAATTATTCTAGGAAGAACGGTTTTGAGTCGATTTGCTATAACTTTGGCTACAACTTTGTACAGGACGTTACACAAAGCTATTAGGCGTAAATCCTTCATACAACTAGGATTATCGTTTTTGGGAATCAAAACAATCACTGCGTCATTAAGGGTATCCAGAAACTCATGTTGTTCCATCCAAGTGTGGCAGTTGTTAAAACTATCCATCCCCATTATATGCCAACATTTTTTAAAAATGCCGAGTTCAAACCATCAGGTCTAGGAGCCTTATCTGGATGCATGTTGAACATCGTTTTCCTGAACTCCTCCATCTATAAAGGTGCTAAAAGAGCATCGTTATACTCCTAACTTACCACCGAGTTAATAGAATCAAAATGACAAAAATCAGAACCTCCTAAAGTTGAAAAAAGCTGAATGAAATAGTCAAGAATAACATTACTTATACCATTATCTTCCGAGACCTATTGACCATTATCATCAATGAGTGAAGTAATATGGTTCAATCTTTTCCTTTTGGAGGCTTGTGCATGAAAATATTTTGAATTGGCCTCCCTATAATGCATCTAAAAGATCTTTGATCGTTGCTTCCAATAAATATCCTCCTGAGTAAGAAGCCGATTGAGTTTAATTTTCTGCGTCCAAAATGAAACATGCTGATGGTTTTGACGAGCTAAATTCATGTTCCTTTTAAGGACTTGAATACGCTCAGAAAATTACTCCCAAGCTGCTTCTGCCAGTTGAGCAAACTATTGTTGCATTGCTGAAATCTAGGAAGGATGTTCAAACCATTGCTGTTAGCCCAAAATCCAAAAAACCCTCCTTCGCAAACCATTTATTCTCAAATTTGAAACGCCTAATCCTCTTAGCAGGGAGTCGACGCATAGCCACCAATTTGATAGGGTTGTGATCAGAGGTAGCACACACCAAATTATGCAACTTGTGAAAAGGAAAAATAACCATCTAGTCTTCGTTAATAAAAGCGTGATCAAGTCTCTCTAAAGTAAGCGAGTTTGTATTTCTTCCTCTCTTCCAAGTATACCCAAAGCCAAGAAAAGGGATATCAATCAGATTACAATTCGTAATATACTGGCAGAATCCTTCCAGTAAAGAGCTTGGATACTACACTCCTACTAATTTATCATTAAGGGATAGAAGATTGTTAAAATCACCAAAACAAGCCCAGGGCATGCTATGAAGACATGAGAGGGAACAGAGAAGCTCCTAACTAGCTCGTTTTCTATTAGATTCTAGGTGGCCAAAAAAACCTTTAAGTTGCCATTTGGGAGTAGGCGAATCATCAATAATAAGATCAATATAGTTATTAGAAAATCCTGTGACGGTAGCAGAAACATCATTCATCCAAAACATAACCAGGCTAACACTGCGACCAATCTGATCAACACAGAAACAAAAGTCATACTTTAACATAGTTTTTATTTCGTCAACCTTAACAGAGTTCACAATAGTTTCACTTAAAAAGAGAATACGAGGCTTATTGAACCTAACTAGGTCCTTCAGTGCTCGAATTGTCCGATGGTTGCCTGAGCCATGACAGTTCCAAGCTATATAACTTATGGTTCTCGACGGGTCTGCTGAGCAAGACCGACCGTTGGTACTTGATATGGGAGTTGAGGCAAAATAGTGTCACTGGTACTCATCACCTCTACTGAGCTAGCTTCTGTGTTACCTTGTTTGGATGGTTTTTTACTTTCCTCAATGTCCATAACCACAGCTTCTTCATCATTCTGTCCAGGGATATTATTTGGGCCCTTTTCGACTGAACTTCCACTAGATGCATGGTAGTTGTGGCCCAATTGAGAAGCATAATCTGCATTTGACTTTAACATTATCTTCTTAGGAAAGAAAGAAAAAGTGTTACCTATCCTATGAGGATTTTTAGCAACAGATTGCGAAGATTTGAAATCCAGAATCTGTGCAACAAAATCAGCCCCAAGATTGTTCCCAGGATCACGTTTCCATTAAACCTTTCTCCTTGCATCCCTGGCATGCACTTCCACCTGAATTTCCTCCGGCCATTCACGACAAATCTCCTCCTCCTGCCTTTCGAGTAACTTGAGACAATTGGTTTCACTATTCCTTATTATACCATAAAGATAGCATATGAGAGGTAGATGCTCATAACTGAACGTTATCACAATAGGTTCAGCTCCCTGTTTATGTATACTCTTCTTCCGCATAAGCGATTCTTCCATATTAATATGAATCCGAATATGCATATAGTTATTCCATGAGTTGCGTCTGTGAGTAGAGTCGTAGTCAAGGTAGGTTCCCATCAAGTTGCCAATATTTCTTAGTAGCGCCTCAGAAGCGAAACCCAATGGGAGACCATGAAACTGTACCCAAATATTAGTATGAATGAAATTTATATCCGTTGGGTTCTCCCCTTCCTTCCACTGGTGAACTAACAAAATACATTTATTGAATGACCATGGTCCTCTAACTAACATCTTCTTCATATCGATATGATGATAAAATTGGATGATATATAGATTGTTTTCTTCCGTTGGTTTGATGTAGGCTCCCCTCATAGGCCGCCAAAGACTCAACAAAGCCCATTCCATAGCCTCGGCGTTAATCACTCGTTCTCCAACCAGTTTTCCTAGCAAACACAGATTGTAGTTGATCTCATCTTTTGGTATCTTCTGTGGGAATCACAAACTCAACGTTTTCTTTCCCTTGGATAGAGAATTTCTGAAAGACCAAATCCATACTATAGAAAGACAATGACAGAGAAAATTTACTCGCAAAAAAACTTACTATGCACAATCACGACGGGACCAAAACTTGCACTCTTGAGAGAGAAACGAGAGGCAAGGCGACAAAATGACCTTGTTTAGAACTATCTATATCCTTATTAAATACACAACGTCTTAAATAGAGGAAGACGAGTTTGAAAAAAATAGTTCTTTTAATTTTGAAATTTGGGATTGTGATGTATATAAATGGTATAATGGAAGCAATAAATTTTAAGAATGATTAGAACATTTTATTTTTTTAATAAAAGAGTAAATTAATTTGGATAAATTCACTTGTGAGGGCTAATTTATTTTTAAAAATATATTAAAAATTCTCAAATTTGAATATGGTTATTCAGTCGAAAAATTACATTCAACTTAGACTTTTCTACTAAATTTGAGTACGTATAATTATATACTGTTAAGGTTGATATATTATAAATTATAATAGGTTATGTAACAAACTATTACTTATTTTATGTAAGAAGAAGAAGAAGATGATGATGACGACGACGATGACAACGACGACGACGATAATAATACAATTATTAATTTAATAGTTAAGTTGAGTATTAATTAAATTAAATAGATTATAATATATTTAATATTAAAATTAAAAATTGAATTTAAGGGCAGTTGCTACAACTCCTCGCATCTTGGGAAGACTGTCTATACTGCAAACGTTCCAAAGATTCAGGAATGGAAGAATATCAAAGTATTTTGAAAATCGGCTAATCATATAATAATTTGAGATTAAGTAACTATTTTTAAGTATAAATTAGATTATTTAATTATTATATTTAGCTAAATGTTATAATTTTTACTAAACATTTATTAATGAATTGAAATTTAAAATTTAATTAAAATAACTGGATAGCAATCTAATTAAACAAAATAAAGTTTAATAAAAAACAATTTATTATTATAACCTCCACATTTATTCAATCTTAAGTTTAATAAAATTATTATAAATAAATTTGAGGTAATTTGCACATATTTAAATATATTTTATTATTTTGACCTAAACTATTGAACCTTAAATTCAATAAAATTATTATAAATAAATTTTAAACTTTTTGCATATATTTATATAAGTTTTTAAACATATCAATTTTTTAACATAAACATTAAAAAGGGCGATCCATCAGTTATATTGGGAAGCTGTATTGGGAAGCATTATATATTCAATCGAAAAAAGGGCTGACCCAATCGCTTGAAGCATGTTAATGGAAGAAGTATAAGAACAGACAAGAAGAAGAACAAGTGCACGGTCTGTCCACCATTGATGCTCAAAACGCCGGCACTGGAAGTTGATCCATACAGAACATCCTCTGTTCAAACAAATGAAAAATAAGTGTCATTAAATAAGTCCAAGGAAACGAAATCCCAGAACGGTTAAGGGATCTTTTAGTTACACCGATTATGATTAAGTGCACGATGAACCCACCGACGTTGTTTATAACAACACTAGCCTGATCCTACCGGTGGTTCCAAAAACCTGGGACATTAGTTATCCGTAAGAGAACGACGAGCTTGGCTTGGTAAACCTGAAAAGCATATCAATGGATGCCTCTGCAAATCATGCATCAACTATAATCAACTCAGTACCAGGAACCACACCAAGGATCTTCATAGTTGCAGGTAGGCTCATGACTCCAGAACCAACGATCGTGCAAGATAAGTTGAAGACAAATCCATGAAATGAACCTCCATTATTAACTTCATCTTTAGGATTGTATAACAAAGATGTTCTTGTTACTGTCATACTAACTTTCACTCTGGTGCTCTCTGAGATGCTTTCCAATGGCCATTTTCTTGGAAATTTGGAAGTCTGGATGAAGATGAAGGTGCTTTGAGATGTGTTTGGCTTGAATTAAAGATTGGAACTGTGCATTGATTGAATGATCTTGTTTCTGAGGATGCAAGTTAAGAGAAGAAAAAGTTTCGGAGTAACAATTAATCTGGTTACTATGCACTAAATGCCGCAGGAATGAATCTAGAAATTATAGATAGGGATTAGAATGAGCTGGACTACGTAAGCTCGAACTCAGTCTATAAATTTGACTCAAAGTTTAAGATATAGGTCACGAGCTTGAGTCTTATTAGATTTTGACCGTCTCAACCTATTTTATTTTAAAATTAAAAATAATAGTTTTTTTATATAAAATAACGTACCTTAAAGATAAGTTGATTTTTTAAATGTAAATTCAACATACCTTTAAGCTAAAATAGATGGTTTTGTTCATCACATTGGGATATGCTCAGTGCTTAATGATGAACTTTGGGGAGTATTTTCGGGATTAACACTTACATGACAATTGGGATATAGGTGAATTGAACTCGAAGTGGATTGGATAGTCATAATTAACATTCTTTCATCAGCATCAACAGTGATAGATTCTGCTAACTCTCTGGTGATGGCTATCCATGAGCTATTACGAAGATCTTGGGAAAATGCGGTTTTAACACATTTTTCGAAAGGGAAATCAGAGCACTGACTGGTTAGCTTCTTTTGCTAGGAATTTTAGTTACGGTTTCACTCATCTTGGGTCCCCTCTTTTAGAAGTTTTACTTCTTTTTGTTGGAGATAAGTCGTCTGTTTAGATATTCTTTTCTCTTAAATAAAAAAAATAAAAGAAGTGTGAACAAAAAACTTGACCTAATCCATTATTAATATTAACATTATTAACAAAATATTAGCCTTGTTTAGTTGACGGCTGATCAGCTAATGTTTAGCTGGTTAACCAAAATCAACAAGTTGACTTTATCAAAAAAATCATTTAATTTTAACTGGTTAACCAAAATTAACTATTTGGAAGGTGGAAATAAGGGAAAACGTAAAAACCAAAATGATCCTAATGCTAAGAAGGTTGTGCTTTTGAGTGGAACACCTGGTATAGGAAAAACAACATCGGTAAAGTTGGTTGCCCAGATGCTTGGTTTTCAAGCTATTGAGGTATCATATTTAGTAAGAAATTTTCACATTTAGAGTGTTTGGACTGGACTTTCATTGTGAGATCTTACTGATAGTTATAGCTTTTCTCATTTTGTTGTTCTTTGCTTTCTATATACTACTTAGGTAAATGCCAGTGACAGTCGTGGGAAGGCAGATGCTAAGATTTATAGAGGAATTGGTGGAAGCAATGCAAATTGTATAAAGGAACTTGTCAGCAACAAAGCACTTTGGAGATCTTATTGCCAGTATAAAGATCTCCAAAGTGCCAATTATTTGCATCTATAATGATCGCTATAGTCAGAAACTAAAAAGTCTACTGAACTACTGTTTGCTTCTCAACTTTCGAAAACCTACGAAACAACAGGTTTATGGATTTGCACTCTTTTCCTTTTCCTCTCCTTACCCCTATTATTCCTTTTTTTCCCGCATCTGTGGGTTATTATCTTCGGTCTCCATGGTTGTCAGCTTTCAGGCTTCAGGTTAATTATTCCAGTATAGATATGTCATAGTTACACCGATGGCGTGTGATGGTCTAAGGTGGCTCGAAGTAATGATTATGGTGTTGAGGTGTGATGGTTGGAGTTTTGTAAAAGTTAGATTTTCCCTAGTACAAATAAACAGGCAGATTGTAAGGCGAATTCCAGACAGATGGCTTGAAATTTGGAGGTGATTCTTCAAGAAATATTGTAGAATAGGATGTGGACTGCAACTTTGGTGAAGGAATCGTGACAATTTGATATCAAGAAAAAAGTTATGAATTTTATTGATAGATAAGTTCTAGATTAGGAAAGTGCTGAAACTGCGGGCTCAATAGTTAGATGATTTCAAAATATATTTATGGGCAAACAGTTGGGCATTTTCAAGCAGTTCTTGAGGTTAAATTGAAGTTCAAGAAGTGAACTACAACATTGTTCGAGGAAGTTTCTCGATCTGATGAGTAGAAAAAAAGATATGAAGTTTCTTGCATGCGACATTCTAGGAATAGAAACCTGGAATCGTGGGAATGGAAAGCTGAAATTGTGGAATTCAATTTGAAAGTTAAATGGGTAAAAGATAGGTGATTGTTTTTGGAAACAAACAAAATCCTTTAGTTTTTGGAAACTAATAAAACCCAAATGATAACATTGAATTGCAAATGCAAATTCTCTTACAATTTGATAAGAAATGATCTGCCTTACAAATATAGAAGGCTAGTTGTTTAAATAGGAAAGTTTTAGACTAGGATAGTCACAATCTGATTTCTCCAACCCTTTTGGCTTCCCTCCAGCAACTACATTATAAATACAAATAAAACATCCCATAATTATCCATATAACTATCATAAGTTATAGAAATTAAAAAGAAACTAAAATAGAAATAAATAAGGAAACTAATGAGCTTTAAAAGCTCTTATTCATCACATAACAAAAGAAAATTTTATCAAGCATTTGTGCCGAACCTCCAAAATATCTTGGGCTCACTCTTAAGCTTCAACAAGTCAATTTAAAGGCTGGTTAATGGTTCTACATTGATCAAGGCTCATAATGCTTGTGAGCTAACTTGGGCTTCACAAATACAAGCTTTGCAAAGGTCGAAGCAAAACCTATAGTTTCATTGTGGGCTTAGATGAGCTTCTTTATGGTACAAATTGTTGGGCTTAACAGTCCTCCATCATACACAGTTACAGCATCTTTGATGATGAATAGCTTTTGTGTAGAACTGATTTACACATGCATTTAATTGTATTTATAATAAAGAAGTAGCTTTCTAAATTAAAACTTTAGCGTGAGCTTGTCTTGTGAGACAAGTGGCTTCCAGGAATATTAGTGAAATTGAAAATTGAGCGAGGAATCAAGCCATTAGTTCAGTTTTTCAACTCCAGATACTATTGATATTCCTGTATATACTCCTAAGTTTAAAACAATATTTGAAGTTAATGAATTACCTGCAGTTGTCTACATACAATTTGTAGATAATGGGAGATTACTAATGATGAATTAAGAGCTTGATAAATGTAAATAATGCTAAAACATAACCTCTACAAGCCCTTTAATGATCTCTAAATTGTTTGTTAGTTAATACCTACGAGTTATCAGTAGAGACATATTTGACTCTTAATTCTTGTTGTTTTAAGAGTATTCCATTTATCTGCGTTGCAAATGTTGATAACTGTTTATGTAAATGAAGTTCTCATTCATTTATTACTGTTAATTTCAAGCTAACGAGGTAAATGCTTGTTTAAGCTTTTCATTTTTTGTGTCTTTCCCGTAAACTTGGAGCTCGCTGCTTTTTAACTGTGACTGCCCCCTGGAGATTCAAGCTGTTATAAGAACATTATGGTATTTGAATTCACAGTAATTGGTACTGGTGACGAAAATAGCATGTGATTATGGAAGCTGAGACCAGTAATCTGATAACATGTCAAATGACTAGTGCTATGTTTTGTGGCCTGTTTTTGATAGTGTGGAGATCGAAAGAAGAAATAAAAAATAAAAAAGGGAGAAGTGCTTATGTGTAATAGTTTTGATTAGTCTGTAATAATAACCCTTCTTTATAAATTTAAGTTTATGAAATTTTATAAAAAAATATATTTATGAAATGAAATGAATATTTATGTTTATTTATATTTATCATTTTCTAATATTATTGATTAGATGTATCGAATTTGTGATTAAATATTCTGAGAGTTGTTATAAATTTAATATAAAAATTTTGTATAAATTGATACCATATAAAAACATAGATTTTTAACTATGTAGTAATGACTAATGAAGTCAATTAAAGACAAGATTTTTCAATTGAAATTTTAAATTATTTTTAGAATAAATTTATTAAGACTTATTATAATTTTCGTATTTAAAATTGTTAAAATACTTAAATTTTAGACATATGTGTGAATTAATAAGATATTAAAGCGTAACTTCTTAATCATGTATTAATGATTAAATTTTGATTTTAATTATAAGGTATTAAAGCATAACTTGCAACCATAAGATATTATATTATGTTATCTTATTGGTAATATAAATTCTTATAAGAATATTCAATGAAATACTAAGATATATAATATTCATACCTTTATAAGTTTTTTAAAGTTATGTCCTTATCAGTCATTTTACATGTAAATAGCTAATACTAAACGACTAATTTTACCAAACATCAAATGACAAATAGTTAATACAATCAGCTGGTCAAATCAACTAATATAATCAGCTATTAGCTAACAGCTAATGTAATTAGCTGATTATTAAATAGGGCCATTGAATACACCTAATGGTTTATTCAACAAGTATTTAATAAATAACAAATCAAATAAATGATTTAATATATTTGTTTCCAAACCTTTTCTTATAATGAATAGAAGCGGAAAAAATTATTAATACAAATTAAAACAAATTTATTATTTAATTTTAAATAATTAATCCATCAATAAATTTATTTAAAAATTTAAAATTATTTTTTAATATATTTAAATATATTAAAATAAAACGATACAATTATTTATAAATAATTTTAAATATGCTATTTGAGTTTTAAAATATAAATTCATCTTAAAATAAATATGATACATATTATATACATAAATTTTTTTGTCTTATTATTTCATTTAATTTGTCTTAATTTAGTCTTTTTTTAGGTATTATTTACAAATTTTTAAATATAAAAAATTCAATGTTATAAATAAATAAATTTTTTTACGTGTAAATAAATAAAATTATTGGATATTTTGAACATGTATCTAAGTTGGAAACAGCTAAGCCAAATGGTCCCACCAAAACGACACGCCGTTTACGGAGCAATCGACTCCAACAGACGAAGAGCAGGAGCAGAGTCTTCACTGCTTAGATCCTTCCTCTCTGTTACACGCACCACACCAAAACCTCCATGGCTAAAAGCTCGAGCTTTCATTTTCCAAAGCCTTAGTTCTCCTTGTTTCTTTGTCTTCAGGTTTGTTTCTTTTTTTTTTTTTATGTTCTTTGTACCATATCTTTTATTGATCGATCAAGATACCATCTTTCTCTTTTCTAATTCACAATGTTGCCATTCCGCGGTTTCTTACCAATTAGTGAACTTGCTTTAGTCTTTTAGGGTTCCTTGGAAGGGGGTTTTCTTTAATTGTGATTTTTGTTTGCTCTAGTAGGAGGGTGGGCTTGATCATTCCAAGAAGATGAAGGCGGGAAGCGCTGCGAAACTGATAGTTGATGCGCTTCTGCAACGATTCCTCCCACTTGCTCGGCGAAGAATTGAAACTGCTCAAGCTCAGGTCGTTTCGTTGCTCTTAAGCCTGAAATGTAACCAATTGTTTCACCTTTTCTTGTTTATTTTTGTGTTCTGCGTTTTCTCTTGACGGAAGTGCTTCATTTTACCATCCAAGATGCTAACTTCTACCAATGGCTGACCTGTACTTTTCTCGGGTCCAAAACTATTGTTTAACTTTCAGGATGGTCAGTACCTTCGACCATCAGACCCTGCCTACGAGCAGGTTCTGGATTCGCTGGCTATGGTTGCTCGACATACTCCTGGCCCTCTCTTAGAAGCTCTTCTTAAATGGAGAGAGAGGTATGTTATATAAGTTCTACCTGTTTTATGGTTTTCTTTTTACAGAGGTTGTGTTACATTCTAAGCCTCTTTCACGAATTTTTAGCATGAAGTGCACTGTTCTTCGAAACATAACTGTATCAAATTATCTGGTTAAAATATCCTTTTACTTTATGCTTATATTTTCGTTATATCCATTACAACCTGTTAGTTTCCATCTTGGGTGCAATGTGGTGCATGCTTACATACTTGATAAATTCTCCTAAGGCTTGAAATTGAACACTATGCTTTTTGGTTTTTAGGGGTAGAAGGTAGGGGAATAGTGGGGAGAGAAAGAGGCCCAAGGTCTTAGCTAAAATTCTTGTGAACACCAAGTAACTTTAAAAATATAGGACACAAAGTCTGGTGCTCAAATTACAGAGTCATGAGGGTTTAGTTTATGTAAAGGAGGGAAGCAATGCGAAAGAAAAAGCTTGTGCTGCAGTAATTGTACAAGTAATGCCAACACTGAAGTTCAATTCTTGCTGCTGCATTTGGAAAGAAGAGATGAACATCGGTTTATCTCTTATGGTCCCCTGTCAGTTAAAAACGAGAAAGTCAGAATCTGCAATATAAAATGTCATGTAGCTGCAGTTCTCGTTTGAGTTCACTTTGATAACCTTTTCAATTTCACTTTACTGAATATTTATTACAGTGAATCTCCAAAGGGTGCGAA
>JANTNU010225339.1:0-14255 GCA_024752395.1 Erythroxylum havanense
ATCAAATGACATTCATGTTGGCATTCCAAAGAACATACCTACGTCATCAGTAAAACAATGCTTAATATGTACAGTTTTTCAACTTCAAATCAGCAAGAGGAAGGCAGATTAAAACGACAGTTGTTCAATCATCATTGGAAAATTGTTTCTAATCGGCTGTGTAGTAATCAATACATGTACTCAATTGATCAAAGCAGTTGATTAAAATTGGGAAAATCAATACCTGTGAAAAGCGATCGAAGATATTCTTCCTTAGCAATTCGTCACCTCTCACCGTTCAACAAACACGACAATTTCTGCAACAACACGCTATTCGTCAAGGATCAACAAATTGATCTCAACGGTTGAACCTCAATGAAGATTTAGGAAGTAGCGACATTTACAAGAAAATAAACAGAACGAAAAAGCTAACCTGATTTCGGAAAACAGATATCGACTCTTGGGGAAGATGAATCGCAGATTACATGTGGTTATCTGAGATTTAAAACAAAAAAATCCAAACAATCGCAACAACAAGACGTCAACTAAAACGAAATGCACATTCTCGATTCGAAGAACAAATCGAAGAACAACGCAAAATAATGACCTAACGGGGAAGGCGAGAGCTTTGTCCAATGGTGAGCGTCTTCGGGAACCGACTCCAACCGGACGACGAAGAAGACTTATACGAAGAGACAACCGACTCCAACCGGAAGGCGAGATGAGCGTGGGCGACAGAAGAGAGGGGTAACGTTGGCTTCAGTGGAAAAAATCATCGGGCGACAAGAGACGCGGCGTTTTGTCCTTCATTAAAAGGGTTAACAGGATTTCTTTGTCTCTGTTTATCAGAGACAGAGGACAATATCTTGGATGCGGTAACCAAACGCTGATGGTAGACAGGATTTTGTTATTTTGTTATCTGTCCCCATGGTTGGGGACAACAACCATACGGAGGGTAAAAGCCCACGCCAATTCTCCTACCCTTTTATCAAATTCTATAATTGAGTTTTATTTTGTTTAATTTTAGTTTGATCCTAAACATTATTTAATTAAGATACTAAGGGGTGCTAAGTTGATCAGTTTAGGAAGGGTAAATGAGTAAAGAATAAAAAATAAATAATTGATTGTTAATTATTATTATCCCTATTATAGGGATAATAATTTAATATCTTAATTTTAAGGAATCCTCCGTATCTTCTGTTTAGTAGAAGAATGAAACTTATTTCTTAATAGTAGCTTTTTAAAAAAATAATATTTTAAATACTAATTAATTAAATACTAATTAATTAATTAAAACACAATTAACGAATTAATTAAAAAAATTAATTAATTAATTAAAATAATAATATTAAGTAATTAATTATGTTGTAATTAATAAAAATATAATTAATTAATTAATCAATATATTGTAAGTGATAAACTCTAAATTTTATCATCGTTACACTTATCTTGTTAACCTAAAAAGTTGACTTTTGTTTCCATAAATCAATCCCAAAATCATAAAGATAGATGAAATTGTGAAATCAAAAGTTCACATATTAATAATTAAAATTTTCTTTTTGTTAAAAGAAATGCGTGTCTCCAAACAAATGAAATACATTTATATAACTATGAATGATTACATAAAAAGAATGAGAAAAAAGTAAAGGATGATTGAGAAATTTATTAGACCATGTAGTATATATTGTGATTAAGTGTTTGTCTCCTTAATCTTACCCAAAAACTTGATAGGTGATGACTCACTTCAAACTAGAAAATGAGAAATGTAAATAAAATTGTAGAATAACAATTACAAGTTTATAATTGTACATATGAAATATTTTTATGACTTTTTGACTCGAATCCCATGATAGATGTTTAATTCTAAATTTCATATTTTTTAAAACAATAAGTATTTGAAATTTGAGGTTTATAAATTATATTTTTAACATTTGTGCACAATATGATTTTGAGTTGGTATTAAGAAAATTATAAGATTGATGTATTACGTAGTTTGAAACTTTATATATTGTCTTCAATAATTAGTAATCCCAGTCTAAGGAGGAAGTTTCTAATTCGTTGTCATTTAAATTATTCACCAATGCTTGTTTCTTATTTTACTTTTGTATTTTATTTGCAACGGATCAATTTAATTTTAGTCCATTACTCTTGGTGCGAAGGGTATTTGATTTAATTCCTTTAGTGAATTGATTTGTTTTTTACTCTTAAAGTACTATGTTGTCAACAATTCTTTGTTTTTAGTCTATGTAAAATGGATTTGTAGAAATTATTAGAATAGTTGTTTATGACATATGATATTATGGAATTGCATTATTACCTTGTCAATGTAACATCTCTATAGAAATATGTATTTCGTGTTTATTTTGATTTTTTTGGCAACTCTTTGTAGGTTAATTTATTTTTGTGTATGAAAATATAATTACAATTTTTTTTATCATGTGTTAGATGTCATTTATGGACAGTAATAATTTATAGGTACTTACTTAAGATTTATAGATTTAATCCTACATAAGTCACATGCATTAATTATAGGTGTGATATTTTAGCAAAGTTGAACATTGTTGGATTATTAATTATTGATCAACTTAGTTATGGATAATTTAGATTATTCATATGCGTTATTTGGCTATAACAAACTTTTAAGTTAGCTTAAAGCTAAATCATTAATAAATAGACTTTGTACATGAAAGTGTATTAATCATATCATACATTATATGATTTAAAAATGTGATATGATTTCATCTTGATCAAATTTGCTAGTAATTAAGGAGCAATAAGAATCTTTTAAGACTTAAAGATCTTTGATTATTACTTATGATCTAGTTTTGATGGAAATTTCAAACAAACTACTTTATTATTATTATTTTCTTTTGTTTGTCAAAAGGTTCGTTTAATTCTCAAGAGGAAGGCTATAGGGAAAGTTTAACGTATACATCTTTATTAGTGCCCTTTCATAGCCAGTCTTCATATTTATATTTGGAAAGTGGGAAATTGTAGCGTAATTTGGAAGCTTTATTTATCAATGGTTAGTAACAATTCAAGTAGCTTATACTTTTTGGTTTACGTTTAAAACAACCCAAGCCTATAATATTACATTTTATGTAATTATTGAATTGATGATTATGTTTAGGGAAGGCAATGGGCTAGGAAGGGCCCTGCCGCCCTTAATTCGGGCTTGAATCCTGACCTAGCCAGATCTCAATATTTTTAAAAAAATTGACAAAATAATGTCATTTTGTACCTTTTTTCTAGCCAAGCAGTCTCGGTCAGTCAAAGTCGGGCCAAACTAGAGCGAGCCGGGTGATATTTGCTATCCCTAGTTATGTTTATTTTCTTTGCCCAACATCTTTTAATGTTACAAAACTATAGATTTTTTTAAAAAACTTACTCTCCAAATCATTGGTTTTGATGATAAAGTTCTTTACAATGGTAAAAAAAGATTTGAACTTTAAAATCATCTACATCAATAACAACAAATGTGCGAAAACATATTTGTGTATATTGAAATTATGGATTGAAAGCTCCGTTGTGGATTTCTTGGGTAAGATGTCTAAAATATGAGATAAACTTTATACATAATTCAATCGGCATGTGGGGTTATCCAAAAAATATATACAAAATGTTATCCATATTGCACATAATGTTGTCCAAAAGATTATCAACACATACACATGAGGGTGTATAAAAATTCATAAATATACAGGGCCATATGCTATATACGTCAACATAACCTTTTGACGTATATAGCACATGAGGGTTTATATTCTTCCTCAGGTACTAACCACAACTATTTACCTGAGATTAAATTTATACTTTTTCAATAATACGATATATATGCGTCATTAGTGTTGTAATCATATACGTATACCTTTGGATATACTCTCTCCAAAAATAATTGCTAAAATAACATGGCTACAAGGAATCTCGATAGGGTCTTATTTCCTAAAAATTCATATAATTAATCCATAAGCGTTGATAAATACAGAATTCATTTATTGGATAAAAAAGTAACATAAACCAAATACTTGTTAGAACATCTAATGTAAACTGAGCTTTCCCTTTTGCTTGTACCCTCTTAACTTCTTATATTATGCACTTACATCCCCAAATAACAAATATAAGGCATATCTCTTACCTCTATAAGCTTTAATACCTAAATTCTCTTATTAGTAATCTTGCAAAAAAGTCCGTTTTAACCTCGAAATACGTTAGTTAGGATTGCCCCTATAGTGTGTCATATTCAAATCCATTGTAATTAAACTCTTACTTTCAAATGCTTGACCAAAATAATGGGTGTCTTAGAATTTGTTGATCTGAAATGCATTGCCATTTTATATAAGGCTTACATGTATTCTCCATCCATATTTCTTTTTTCACTTAATAGGATCACTTGCCTTTTTATTTTTTTATGTACATATTGTAATGCATCAAAAATTTCGATTTCATGAACAATACTTTTTAAGTCATGAATAGTGTATCTCGAGGTGAATAATGACATCCAAGACTCAAACTGCACTTTATTTTATTTAGAATTAGATAGTATTATTCAAGGATAGCCCAAATATCAAATTTGAGATTAAAACAAGCTCATTTGAAGAGTTTGACCGAGAGTTAACCAGTGGTCAAAGTCTGATCCAAGAAAAGAGTGAAAGTCAAACACAAAATAAATGATATTAATTAAGGTATTTATGTGGGGCTGATATTTTAGTGGGATTAAATCCAATTAATGGATTAAAACTGAAAGTTAATTTTAGATCTTTAAAAAAAGTAATATTGACTTTAAGGGACCACATTGTATTATTTGCCACCTATTCACTCCCTTCTTCCCCAAGATTGCGGAACAACCTCCCTCTTTCTTCTCCACTTTGTTTTTCATTTTTAGGCTGACTTGCTCTATCTTTAACCCATAAATCAACTACTAAACACTAAATCATCAACCTAGGGTCCCCAAACTCACCATATCAACAAGAATTTTGGAAAAAAAATATGAAGAAAAAGTATATGAGTCTTTTTGATGAATAGTACCCAAAATTAATAAGGTAAGTTAATGGACTTTTGGTTATTTTTAGTACATAATTTTATTGTAGTTGCATACATTATTGAATAAAAATGCAAATTGAATTGTTATGCAATATTATAAAGATAAAGAAGAGAAAGAGAAGGACTAAGGAATTGATGGTGAAATTGAAGTTTATGATAGCTTAATTTGAAGAACTGGACATCAATTTGGTATGCGTTTAAGCAATTTTATTTTTCCCTAAAAATTATGTATTATGTAATTTAGGATTCTTGAGATAAAATTGTAGGGTCTATAAAATTGTTGTTAAAAAAATTTAATTGGATGCTACATGAAATGGTATCTACGATTAATTTGAATTTTGGACTTGTAATTTGTTTTTCCCTCAATTGGCATACATTATGTTTGACTTTGGAAATTTGATACGAATATGTCCATGTTATATGAACCAAATTAAAATCAATAATTAAGAAAACATTAAGGAGTGACGTTTACTTTGGCAGAATATGGAATAGCTTGAATTGGATATTATGAGATTATATCATTAAATTTTAATGACATTTTAATTAGAATTGTCCTTAGTAAAATAGATAGGAATTTGTGGAATATGATAAGATTGGCATACCAATTAGGAAGTTAGTAGTACTAAGTCATAATATATGTTACTGAACTGTATGGCTTTGAGAGCTCAATTTTGGTGTAAGATATTTAATTTGTATTATAGACTGCAAAGCTTTGAGAGCTCGATCCCATATGATATAGATATGAAAATGGACCGTATGGTTCCGAGAATTCGATCCTGTATTTTTAAAATCTTGCTTATCCGACTCGGCTAGGCAATTACAAAAAATATAAATGTATCACTAATGACGATTGAACTTTAATTGGAAGTAGTAGTTGGTTGTAAAATTAAATTTTATAATTTATTGATCATTATGTAACTAGATATGAATGAATATAATATATACATGCTTGTATTTTATAAAGTAATTTTAATGCCTAGTTATGCTTAGAAATAAATCAAGATATTTATATTTGAAAAAATATTATATATTATGCATGTTATGGTTGAATGAACTGAATTGGATGAGAAATGAAATTGATTGAACAACGCTAAGTTTATAGCTTAGCATATGGTTTTTTTTTTCACGTGTAGGTTTTGAAGAAAATTAGAAGAAAGTTATGGTGGATCTACTACAAAGACTAGAGTCACATAGAGAATTGCAGAAGACTTTAAGATGGATGTAGTGTAGAATTATATTTTGTTTTGTTTATGGCATGTACATATAAAGAAATGAAGGATCTTATAAAATTATATTGTAAATTATATATGAAAGTTATGTATGAAATTTGGTTTAGATGAGTTGAATATTAGAGGATGAACAAATAATTTTGTGAAGGAGTTGGACAGGGAGATGGATAATTGAGTAAAATGATTGAGAAGTGTATTGAAATCTCTTACAAGAGGTTTTAAATGAATATAGAGGAAACTCTATCAAAATTTTTATAAAGTGAATAGTATTTGCTAGAATAATGATATTTTAAATAGAAAATTTTGTAATTCGAAATTTTAGGTATTTAAAAATGTGGTAACACTCGGTATTCTGATTCCATTATTGGGTATAGGGTGTTACATTTAATGGTATCAGAGCTTGGTTTAGGCAATTTTGGGTTTATCATTAAGTAAATAAAGGAAAGGTGACTTGTGTACATGCCAAATGAAGGATTATATAAGAATATGATGTGACTTTAATGTAGATCCATCCTTCCTATTTGTTATAAGTTGAAAAACGAAACTAGGTGCTAGGGGAGCTCTTGAAAGTCATGCCTCAACTAGTAATACAGATAGGGGTATGGCGACACAGCCAACACAATTCATAACACCACTTACCTATCAACTAGCTCCTAACTAACAATGTTTTTCCAAACTATGGTGGACTATATGAAACAACATATGATTGTTACACCTCCTGTACAACCATAATCACCTCTTCCACTATAGAAGCTTACATTAGAGAAAGTTAAGAGGTTGGGAGTAGAGGATTTTTTAGGGAAGTCATCAGTTGCTACTCCAGATGTCGAGTTTTGGCTAATTAAGATAAAAATAATTTTTGATCTTCTCCATTGCACACCAGCAAAGAGATTGGAGTGTGTAGATGGTCTTCTTCAAGGACCAGGATATCAGTGGTAGGAGTCCATCTTGTTCACCACAGGGTTTTACTTGGGAGTAAATTTTGTTCCAATTTGTAGATAAATATGTCGGAGAGACTTATAAGGATGAGAAGAGGGATGCATTCCTTCATTTGAAATAGGGGTATAGAATGACATCAAAATATGAGAAAGAGTTTTAGACTAAGTATGTATGCTGAGAGATTAATTGCTACAGGGGCAAATAAGTGTAAGAGATTTGAAGCAGGTCTCCACTATAACATCTAGAAACTTCTTGTTACACTGCAGATTAGGGATTATGGAGAGATGGTGAAAGCACCTTTAAGGATTGAAAAAGTTAATTTTGATGAATAGAAATGGAAAAATACGGGATAATAGAAAATGAATCAGGGATAATCTAGTTCATCCTTCTCAACCAGTAAGAAGCAAAAGGGTTCATGATCTTAGGCTTCAGCATAAACACAGATATCCTACCATCAATCAGGACAAAGTCAAAGATCAATGGTTAGGGCAAGATAGCCAACCCCATTTATAGCTAGTATGATAGGTGGGTCAGGACGTGGAGTAGTTACACCCTGTAATCATTGTGGGAAGAAACATGGCAGACAGTGTTGGAAGATGAGGGAAGCATGCCTATAATGTGACTCTATCGAGCATTTTCAGAGAGATTGAGCTGATAGATAGTATCAAACAACTTGTCAAGCAGACATACCAATTCTTATGACTTTGAGGGGCAGAGGTAGAGACACGGGGACAGAGGTAGAGGCACAGGAGCTAGGTCTAGTGTTGCTAGTTAGAGGGTTATTTTAGAAACAACTAATGGCCCTAATACTTGTACTCTAACTCGTGCATATGCTATGCAGGCTCGTGATAACCAGGATGTCTCATATATGATTGCTGATACTTTTACTATCTTTGACATTTATGTTCATACATAGGATCTACATAATCTTATATATGTATGTCATTGCCTGAAAAGATGGGGTTACACATTGACACTCTTGAACATGATATTCTAGTTACGAATTCTTTGGGTTATAATGTGGTGGTAAATAAGGTCTGCAAGAATTGTCAGTTACAAATACAAGGGTATGAATTTCCTAATGATTTGATTGCATTATCTTTCCTCACATTTGATGATTGTTAGTATGGATTGGCCATGTAATGGTAGATTTTTATCTTAAAAGAATCACTCTTAAAACATTTGACATTGATGAGATCACAGTTATTGGTGAAAGGTCAAAATTTCTCTCCAATGCTATACTAGCGATAGTAGCAAAAAAGCTTATTAAAAAGGGCATGTAGCCTGCTTGAAGTTAGAAAGAATGATCCTAAAATTCAAGATATACCAACTGTATATGACTTCCAGGATGTATTACCTAAGGAGTTGTCAATGTTACCACCATATTGAGAATTTGAATGTTCTATTGATGTAATACCTATTATAACACTAATATCCATTGCTCCATATCGAATGGTACCCACAGAACTTAAAGAATTGAAAATCTAACTACAAGAACTTCTTGAGAAGGATTTTATACTCCTTAGGATGCTCTTTGGGGTGCACCTGTGTTATTTTTCAAGAAGAAAGATAGGTCTTTTAGGTTATGTATGGATTACAAATAATTGAATAAAGTAATTGTGAGAATAAATATCCACTACCTATAATGGATAACCTTTTTGATCAACTTAAATGTGCAGGTGTTTTCTCTAAGATTGATCTGAAATTGGTGTATAACCAGTTGAGAGTAAAGGAAGTAGATGTCCCTAAGATAGCTTTTAGAACGATACCTTTCGGACTCAAAAATGCTCTGATAGCCTTTATAGATCTCATCGCATTTTCCATCCTTACATCAATTCGTGGTATTCTTTATTGATGATATCTTTGTTTATTCTAAGAACTGAAAAGAGCATAATGAGCATTTAAGACTTATTTTGTAGACTTTGAGGGATAAACAACTTTATGTCTTGTTCAATAAATGTGAATTTTGGCTTAATGAAGTTTCATTTCTTGGTTATATCATATTAGTAAATGGGATTAGATTGGATCTTAAGAAGATAAAAACCATTCTAGAATGGAAGCCACCTTGGAATGTTACAAAGATTATAAGTTTCTTAGGTTTGGCGTGATACTATAGAAGATTTGTTAAGGGATTCTCCATAATCACAGTACCTTTGACCAGGTTATTTTAAAAGAATGCAAAATTCGTGTGGAGTGATAAATATCAGGAAAGCTTTAAGAAACTAAAGGCCATGTTGACTGAAGTGCCTGTTCGTACATAACTTGTACCTGGTAGAGACTTCGTGATCTATAGTGATGCCTTTCATAACAGGCTTGGATGTGTACTTATATAAGAGGAAAAGGTAGTTGCTTATGCTTCTAGGCAACTTAAGCCTTATGAAAGGAACTAGTTAACCCATGATTTAGAGTTAGCAGCCATAGTGTTTGGTTTGAAGATTTTGAAGGCATTGTTTATATGGAGAGAAATGTTGTATTTATACAAATCACAAAAATCTTAAATATATGTCTATATAGAAAGAGTTGAACTTAAGGTAAAGAATATGGATAAAGTTTATAGAAGATTATGATTGCATCATTGACTATCATCTAGGCAAAGCAAATGTAGTATTCGATGCTCTTAGCTGGAAATCATCATCAGCTTTAAGAGCAACGAATGCTTGATTATTTGTAGCCAGTGATGGAGCCATTGTAGTTGAGTTGAGGCTCAAACCAAATTTGTTACAACAAGTCAAGGAAGTATAGAAGCACGATAAAAAGCTAGTTATCATTCTTAAACAAATTCCATCATATCAGACTGAGATCCAAGATTTACTTCAATATTTTGGAAGAAATTACATGAGACCTTAGGTTCTAAGCTGAATTTTAGTATATCTTTTCATCCACAAATGGATGGACAATCAAAAGGAGTGATTCAAATGCTAGAAGATATGTTTAGGAGTTGTGTTAGTGATTTTAAAGGAAGTTGGGATGAACACCCCATTGATTGAATTTGCATATAATAATAGCTATCAAGCAAGCATACCACCGTTTGAGGCTCTTTATGCTAGAAAGTGAAGAAAAGCCTTATACTAGACATAACTTAGTGAAAGCAAGATCTTGGGTCCAGAATTGATAAGGGAAGCAGAGGATAAGGTGAAGATTATAAAGGAAAGGTTGAAAGATGCTTCTGATTGCCAAAAATCATATATAGATTTGAAGAAAAAGGACATTGAATATGATGTTGGTGACAAGGTTTTCTAGAAAGCTTCACCATGGAAGAAAGTTTATCGATTTGGTAAGAAGAGTAAGTTAAGCCCTAAATTCATTGTTCCATATAAAATCATTAAGTGTGTGGGACCAATAACCTACAGATTAGCATTGCCACAAGATTTGGAAAAGATTCACGATGTCTTTCATGCATCTATGTTAAGTAGATATCAGTCTGATCCATCACATATTATAAAACTGAAAGATATTAAAATACAACCAGATTTAGCGTATGTAGAGAAGCTAGTGAAAATTCTAGCAAGAGATACAAAACAACTAAAAAAACAAGATGGTTCCAATGGTGGAAGCACTATGGACGAACCATGAGGTTGAGGAAGCTATAATGGAAAATGAAGAAAACATGAGAGTCTTACCCACGATTATTTTTCTTAAGTAAATTTTGAGAACGAAATTTTATTTTAGAGGGGAAGACTTATAACACGCAAAAAAAATTCAATTTCATGAATAGAACTTTTCAGGTCGTGAATAGTGCATTATGAGATAAATAGTGACACGCAAGATCCAAACTGTACTTTATTTTATTTGGCATCAGTATTATTCAAGGACATCCTAAGGATCAAATTTGAGGTCCAAATGAGTTCATTTTAAGGGTTTGACCAAGAGTTGACCAGTGGTCAAAACTTTACATGAGAAAGAGGTGAAAGTCGAACCCAAAATAAATGTTATTAATTAAGGTATTTGTGTAGGGTAGATATTTTATTGGGATTAAATCCAACTAATGGATTAAAATTTAAAGTTAATTTTGGATCCTTAAAAAAAACTCTACTGGCTTTAAGAGACCACATTGTATTATTTGCCACCTATTCACTCCCTTCTTCCCCAAGATTGTCGAGAATAGCCTCCCTCTTTCTTCTTCCTTTGTTTTTCATTTTTCTTCCATTTTCAAGCCAACTTTCTCTATCTTTAACCCTTAAATCAACTATTAAATACTAAATCATCAACCTAAGGTCCCTAAACTCACCATATAAACAAGAACTTTGGAAAAAGATGAAGAAAAAGTAGATGGGTCTTCTTGATGAGTAATACCCAAAATTAATATGGTAAGTTAATAGAGTTTTAGTTTTTTTTTTAGTTTTAGTGTAGGTACATACGTTATTGAATAGAAATGCATGAAATTGAATTGTTATGCAATATTATGAAGATAAAAAAGAGGAATTGAAGTAGAGAGAGAATGGGAAAGAGAAGGATTAAGGAATTGATGCTGAAATTGAAGTTTATTAAAGCTTAATTTAAAGAATTAGACATCAATTTGCTGTGTTTAAGCAATTTTATCTTTTTCCAAAATTATATATTATGTAATATTGAGATAAAATTGGGGGTTTATGAAATTGTTGATAAAATATTCAATTGGATGCTAAATAAAGTAGTATATGTGATTAATTTAAAATTCGAAGTTATAATTTGTATTTGCCCCAATTGACATACTTTAAGTTTGAATTTGAAAATTTGATGTACATGTTATTTTAACTCATTTGTAAGAATAGTATGTCTTGCATGTTATATAAAGTAAATTAAAATCAGTAATGAAAAAAACACTAAAGAGTGACATTTACTTTGGTCAAATATGGAATGGCTTGAATTGGCTCTTATGAGACTATATCATTAAATTTCATTGACATTTTAATTAGAATTACCCTTAGTAAAATAGATAGGAATTTGAAGAACGTAATAAGGTTGACATGCCAATTAGGAAGTTAGCATTACTGCGTCATAATATGTGTTATGGGACTATATAACTCCAAGAACTCGATTACAATGTAAGATATTTGATTTGTGTTATAGATTGCATGGTTCCAAGAGCTCGATCCCTTAAGATATAGATATACAAATGGACCATATGGTTTCGAGAACTCGGTCAGTCTTATATTTTTAAAATCCCAATAATCTAACTCAGTGATGCAATTCCCTTGGATTTTACTTGGGGAAATTATAGAAAAATATGTAAATGCATCATAATGATGAAAGTAGTAATTGGTTGCAAAATTAAATTGTACAATTTATTGATCATTATGTAATCGGATATGAATGAATATAATAGATAAATGCTTGTATTTCAAAAAGTAATTTTAATGCCTAGTTATAAATCAAGATATTTATATTTAAAAAATATTATATGTTATGCATGTTATTGTTGAATGAATTGAATTGGATGATAAATGGAATTGCTTGAATGCCACTAAACCTATAGTTTAACACGTGGTTTTCTTTCCACGTGCAGGTTTGAAGAAAATTAGAAGAAAGTTGTGGTGGATCTACTACAAAGACTAGAGTTACATAGAGAATTGCGGAAGACTTTGAGGTGGATGTACTATAGAATTATATTTTGTTTTGGTTTTGGCATTTACACATAAATAAATGAAGAATCTTATATAATTATATTGTGAATTATATATGAAAGTTATGTATGAAATTTGGTTTAGATGAGTTGAAATGTATTGGATTATAGGCAAATTATTTTGTCAAGGAGTTTGACATAGAGATGTATAGTTGAGCAAGATGAATAAGAAGTGTATTAGAATTTCTCGTAGGTGGTTTTAAGTGAATATAGAGAAAAATCTGTCAAAATTTTTATAAAATGAATAGTATTCGCTAGAATAATGAGGTTTTAAATAGAGGTATTTAAGGATGTGGTAATATTCAATATTTCAATTTTATTATCAAATATGAGGTGTTATATTTACTCAAATTTTATCTAGATACTAATGTTCTTCAAAACCTTTCTAAAAGTAATAGAATCAAAAGGCATTCCTTGCTTTAAAATAACTTTTCTATCATTTGAACTCGAAGTACTAAAGTGAGAATATATTAGCTTTTTCTTCTCATTATATGAACTTCCTTATAGGCTACAAATATCTTCTCCATTAACTTTAATGTCATTATCCCCTAAATCAATACTTTTTAAGCACCAATGCATCACTCGCTCACATTAGATAATTCTTCTTTTATATTATATTTCAAATATAAAATATGTAATTTATTTACTTAAATAACCTAACTCACTGAAATCTTTTGTCTCACTACCATTATATTTAGGTCATCTAAATCAGTTGACACTTCAAGGATTACTTTAATAGTTGCTTTAATGGATGCCTCAATCAGTGCATCAGTGGGTGCCTCAATAATTACTTTAATGGCCACTACATTAGCTTCTTTATTACCTTATTTAGTGCATAATGGACCATCATCATCCTCAATTACCTCAATAAGAATATTTACTATAAGGTCATTAAATATGCATAATTTGGGACACTTCTCTCCATCTAAATGCACCTCAATTGTCTTTAATTTTCGTTCTTCAGTTGCTTATATCAATATCCTAATATCATTATCATTGTGTAGTAGCCTCAAACTGTAACATCCCGTTCCTGTTATTAAGGGTATTTTGGTAATTGAGTCAGACTGATAGGTTTTACTGCATTCACTGATTGAGCATGTTACTAGCCTCTGATTATAGGGGAACAGGTTTATTGCATATGCATTTATTTATAGGTACATGCATTCATGATTTTCCGGCACTTTAATTGTGAATATGAGTTGATTGGATTGTAAACTAGAAACTGATTGGGTTGTGCACTGGAAGCTGACTGAACTGACTGGATCGTGAATGATTGAGAAATTAGGAATAATTAGGTTCGAACGACTGATTTAGAATAGTTTAAGAGTGATTGAAAATTGATAGTGGCTTATAGGGAATTTTCTGGAAATTCAGGAGAAAATGCCGGATCGGATATTTTGAGTGACAGACTGATTGGTCGCATGGTACTGAGAGAATTAAGTTATGGGATGTGAAAATCGAAATGT
>JANTNU010230741.1:0-14176 GCA_024752395.1 Erythroxylum havanense
CTGGAACATGTGATGTTCCTCCCAGGATTTTCCTACAATATGGACCTAAATCCTCTTTGTATTAGCAATAATGTCTCCTCAAAGTCAGTAATCCAATCATATAGTTTAATACTTCACATCAAACAAAATGTGTATACTCTTAATAGCATGTTCTACCTCTTATGCTTGAGTCTCCGCTAGGAATATGACTCCAATATTCACTTTTGATTTATTACATATTCATTTCTGATTTGTTTCTTCATTGATCACTCTTAAACTGAATCGTCTGACCAACTTAACCTAATTTAGGGAAATTCTTCTTTGAAAAAAAAATTCTCGCTATTATCATCGATACTGTTCATATAATCCTTATCAATCAATTGTCTTAATCATCTTCTTAATACCACAAGAAGATCAATTTCTATCATTTTGTACATGGTCATAATGCTTTATGCATCAAAACTCAATGATATAGTAGACACGATCACATGTGCTTAGATGTGTATCATCAAGGTCATCCTATTCTATTTAGAGATTTACTTCTGAAAGATCACCAATTATCTTATAATAGTAATACTTTGATCTCAAATGATCCTAAACAATATTTCTCTCTTTATCCTTGCCACGATCGGGGTTTCCTGCATCGACATATGCCAACATCAACTCTATCTCAATTTTCCATAATTTAACTCTTCTAGTGTTACATCATTTCATAATAATTCAACTACCATATACAGTGCATTCACTCTTCCCATTTGATTCCTCATCTTTATCTTAATCTTATGCGTACATAAAACTCTCTCTTATATGCATTTCTTTTTTTCTTCTTACTACACACCATTCATCTCTCATAAAGTCATTTATGTCTACTTCATTCCCTTTTTATTCTTTCCTCATTTCTATCTTATCTACCTATTGTCATTTATTTTATCTTCCATATGTACCTCTTCAATCAATTTAGAATTATAAATGTATAAAAATCATCATGTAATTCTGATCTCAATTCCACTAATATATGCTTATAGGGGATTATAACTCTTGTCACAGTTTTCAAACAATCATTTAAAGTCTAAGTTCAACCTCTCAAGGTCACTTTCAACTTGTCTTGTACTCTTTAATCTCATAATTTCTACTTATATCCTTATTGTCCTTAAATAATCCATGATAGTGTATTCACATCTATATCACATTCGAGGACATATCACCAAAATGCAATATTGATATCATATTCAATAATACATCTACCAATACAAATGCGTGGAATCTTTATCTGTTATATCTAACCATATACTATTTCCCATTTCTAGGTATCCTTCAACCTTCCTCTTCTTACATTATGACAAATCATCATTCTTTTTAGTGCTTCTAACAACTTAAACTCTTAACACATGCTCATGCGTGTTGGACCCCGATCTTTTATTAGACTTTAGCATTGGTAAAGGACTATTAAATGAGGAATTGGGTAGTAGAAGCATGAGAATTCTATTGTGTATAATTGTGTTCCTTATAGGTTATGTATGAAATTTTGGAAGATGTGAGAAAAATTGATTTCGGTTTTGATGATTTTGAGGGTGCTATGAAATTTATAGTAAATGGATTATATTAATCAATTAATGATTAATTGTTATTCGATTATTAATTATGGTATTATTCATTATTAAATATTATTAATTACATTTATTTTTATATTATTGATTATAAATTATGACATGTTTTTATTCATTCATATTATTTTACTATTTTATATATTATTTTATATATTAATAATTTATTATTAGTATTATTTTATTATTTTACTATATTTTATATTTTATTATTATTTATTTTTTGTTTTTTCTATATTTAGTTTTAAAAATTTTATTTTATTTTAATTTAATTTACTACGCTATTTTGTACTTTTTTTTCTGTACTCTGCATCATTCATATCTTGTCTCATTTGCATGTGGGTCTACCGAAAACAGCCTCTCTACTATGTAGGGGTAAGGCTGCGTACTATCAGACCTCCCCAGACCCTGCTTTATTGCGGGATTTCAGACTGAGTGATGATGATGATGATGATGATGATGGATTGTTTTAAATGGAATTGAAAAACAAGAAATGAATAGTAAAAGTGTTAAATTTTAGGGAATTACAAGTCTGACCTTTTGGGATGAATAGTAGCAGAGTTGACTTTTTGAGCTGAAACTTTCATGAATTTTTCTGGTTTGATTTAGGAAGAATTTGATAAAATGGTCTTCATGAAAGTTGTAGCTTCTGTTAATAGCTTTCTATCGCTATGAAGTATGAGCTTTTTTATATTGGTATTGAAAGTTATGATCATTCAAATTTAAGTTATTTTGCTTTATGTTTGGAAAATGCTCATAAGTGTATATTTGTGTGTACTGTGTTTTGAGGAAAATACTAGACTGATGTGGTTTGAATTGGAGTAAGTGGTCTACATGAAAGTTATAGAGAAATAGCATAACAATGATGTATAATATGTTATTTTTTATTGTGAAAATTGGAAGATATGAAATTTGGAAATTTGGATGTTGTTTTAGGATGACAAATTTTTGGCAGAAACTTTGATTGAAAAATTGACCTAGTTAGAGGTTGAAATTGCCTTTAAGTGCTTCATTAAAGTTTTAGATTATGTTTTGATCTTTCCAGTTATGTAAAGTATGGAAATTTTGGACCATGAAATGTGAAGTTATAAT
This sequence comes from Erythroxylum havanense, assembly GCA_024752395.1. Lineage (NCBI taxonomy): Eukaryota > Viridiplantae > Streptophyta > Magnoliopsida > Malpighiales > Erythroxylaceae > Erythroxylum > Erythroxylum havanense. The sequence continues at coordinate 2,676 of JANTNU010230741.1, forward strand.
TTTTAGAAGTTTTTTTTACTGTTGGGGATGATCATTAGTAGACAGAAATTTTGAAGTGGTTTTTGCCTCCCTTAGAGGCCAAATTGATTTTTCTGTCCTCCATGAAAGTTGTAGGTTGTATTTTGATCTTTTCATTGATATAAAGTATGACATTTTTGGACGTTGGAATTGAAATATAGAAATTTTAGAAATTGTGTTACTGTTTAGGGTGACATTAAATGGGGACAGAAATTTTGAGTGAGATTTTGACCCCTTTAGAGAAGGATTTGGTTTTTAAGTTCTTATGGAAGTTGTAGAGCTTCCTTTTATCTTTCTTTTGATACCAAATTTGTGAATTTTGAACTCTTGAGGCAAAAATTGTAAATTTTGGAAGTTAGAAGTTTTTTAGAGATGGAACAAGCAGCTCGCGAGGGCGACGTGGCGCACTTGCGCCAGCCTCGCGGTCGATAGGCATCGCAACCGCGAGTGCCGCATTTTGGCAGGCCTCGCAATCCAGAGTGCCTTGCTTGGAGGTGCCACTCGTGATGTCGAGGTCGCCCTCGCGACGAGCTCGCAAGGGCAACTTGGTCCCCTCGCGACCTCCTCGCGAGGGTGTTCTGACCCTTACCTGTTCTTTTGCTTCTAAATTTTTCGTCTGACATTTGATTGATCTGATTTTTAAAGCGTTGAATTCCTAAGACATTATCCTAACTCTCTAAGAAAATTTTGGATTTTTTAGATTAATTTGAAAAAGATTGATTGAATCAAAGTGAGAGGATTGATTAAAGAGTTTGAGTTGGACATTTTTCTGAACATGCTTAGGTATTTTGGTGATATTTTGATCTATAGAGATCCAATTGAGTTGATTTTTTATTTATAATTAAACTAGAGACATGGATCTACAAGTTATCTGAAGGAACTGAATTTTAATTCAGCCGCTAAGACTTTCAATTTCTGAATTGAAGTTGGGTTTATTGTTTAGTCTTGGATTAGTAAGAGCTGAAAGTGTTTAGGCTATAACTTTTGCTCTAGTCATCCGAATGTGATGATTCTTGATTTAGATTAAACTAGAGGGATAGGACTACAAATATTTTGATGGAATTGAATTTTAATTCAGTCTCTAAGAGTATCAATTTTTGGATGGAAGTCAAGCTTAGGGAAATGTTTTAGTATAAGAACAGTCTGGAAATGTTTGGGGTATAACTTTTGGAGTATTGAACTAAATTGAATGATTTTGGTGTCATTATAAAATTGAGACAATGAAGAACATTTTTCTAGAAGGAATTGTTAGCAAATTCCTTCAATTTGATGATTAGAAAAATGTCTTAAGTTAAGTATGAATTAAATGAATTTTGAGGCTTTGGTATATTATGTTATTTTTGTGGAATTAATTAGCATGTTAATTTGAGTAAAATCATATGGCTGGCATAGGTTGATTTGATTAAATTGAATTAAAGTGTTAAAAATGTATGAGGGGTAAAATTGGAAGAATACTAAAGCTTTTGAGCTTCAAAGCTTATAAGGAAGGGCAAATGAGTCATTATTCATTCATTAATGGCAAGTTGGTAAATAAGGAGTGTGGGTTTTCGTATAAGAAGAAGAGAAGCACGAAATTGAAGGGAAGGAAGGAACAAAAGGAAAGAAGAAATGAGAGAAGAAGGAGATTTCGGTGGAGAAAAGGAGGAAGAAGAAAGAAGAAGCTAGGTCACGATTTTTGTTGAGTTTTAAGAGTGATTTTAAGTTGATTCAAGAAGAAAAAATGTGGAAGAAGATGAGAGCTCCCATATGAGCTACGAAATTTCTCTTTTGGTAAAGAATTAAGGTAAGAGAAAATTTTGATTTGTTAGATTTTGAAAGAATTTTAGTTTAGATAGCTTGAGAATTGTATGAGTTTAAGTTTTCTAAGATTAATTTTGGTGATTATATGTTATTAATTGCTCAATTTTGGAATTCCTTTTGAATTAGGAATTTTTACAATTTAGGAAGGAAGTTAAGAAAAGGCAAGAGTTGAGGCTTTGGACAAGTAATTAAGCATGGATATGAGGTGGGTACCGTGTTTATGATTTGAATTATAAACCAATAATATGTTTTCGAAAAAATCAAGAAAGCAAAATGTTTTCAAATTATTATTTTCGAATGATTAAATTCATTATTTTCACATGATTTAAATAATTTGATTATGTTGCTAAAAGTGCTGCATTCTTGGGTTTCGAATGACTGAGAAATTGTATGTGAATTTGATTGTTATGTGAATTTGAATTTGGTTGAATTGTGAATGAAATGTGTTCTATATGACAAGCGTATGAAAACTCAGTTTTGGAAATTTGCCTTCGGGAAAATCTGTTTTCAAGTGTGAAAATATGTTATGTGGGTTTGTTTAGGTCCCATAAGTTGTCAAGTGCACTTGTCAAAGGCTCCGCCTGCCTGCCCATTAGTAACATTGGAGCTCCATTAAGGACTCTCATAAGTTCACGGCTACACATGACCGCTACACGGGAATGTGTAGTACGTTCTATTCACGGCTACACAGGACTGCTATGCGAGAATGTGTAGTACGTTCTGTTTACGGCTACACAGGACTGCTATGCGGGAATGTGTAGTACATTCTGTTTTCTGGACCAACTCAAACCAATTTTTGATGTGTTATGTGCTTATGTTGTGTTATAAGTTTGATGCATACATGATTTGAAATATTTAGTGAATTTTTGAAAAATCAAGATTTTGGAGAAATAAGCATTTGATGTTTCAACTGTGAAATTTTATGAAATGACAATGAGTTTTGAAAATGATTTTTGCTTATTTTTCTGTTATAAACATGTTATCCATGAGCTGTATAGCTCACCCCCTTTCATCCCCATCTCCAGGTATCAAGAAGGAGATCGAATGAAAGAAAGTCAAGACGTCCATTCGTTATGTATATGATTGATTTTTAAGTTAATTTGTTGTAAGATTTAGATCTTAGACATGTTGAGAATTTTGGGACTTTTATATCCTGTGTAGTTTGGAGTGGTATCTTTGTATTTGGATTCGGATTCTGAGATTGATGTTATATTATGGCTTGAAAATGCCATTAAAATTTGTAATGGATTTATTTTGGAATATGAATAATGAGTTATGGATTTTGCGTATGGAATTGGGATATACATTTGTGTATGGATATGACATATATAATATGATTTGATTGTGTTTGGATTCCAGACAGGAGGTCTGATGATTTTGATGAATGAGAATTATCGAAGTGCTATGGGTATATAAATGTGTTGATTGTGTTGGGATTTTCGAACAAGAGGTCCGATGAATTGTGATGATTGATCTGAAATATTGAAATGCTTATTGTGTATGAATTGTGGGTATATCGATATGTGCGTAAAGTGCTTTATGACAAAAGAAAAATAAGATTTTGTTTAAATGAAGAGATAGGAATGAATATGAAGAAGAAAATGTATTAAGGCTTGAGTAGGATTGATAAAGTCCATTTTTGAAATTGAAATTGCTTTGAATGATATTGAAAAAAAAAATTATACCGATTTGAATTGGTTTAGACCATGTGTCTTTATAGTTTTCCAACGCTGAACGCTTGTTTTGTTTTAAAAGTATGCATTTTCGGATGTCGGAATTTCCTTCAATTTTTGTCCTTAAGCGAATTGTTTTCTTTGATTCCGAGCCTTTCGTTTTCTTTGGCTCCTTAAGCTTTCGTTTCCGCACGCTTTTTGATCCGATTTGTTTTTCGTTTGCTTTTGGCCCACTTTCGCTTTGTGATCCGCTTTGTCCGCCTTTCGATTCTGCTTTTGATTTGTTTCCGTTGTATGTTTTGAGCAAGAGTATAAGTGTTATGGTTTAGTTTAAGTGGTTGGGTTTCGGTCCCAACAATGCGTGTGACATATATGAATGCAACGCAGACTAAGGATCAGTTGCTACTGCCTGCTATGACACGACAAAAATGCATGTACCTTGACACATATTTCATAAAATGACCATATAAGATAGTAATTCTGGGCTCTGATACTAACCAATATAGCACTCCACTTTCACAAGATACATACCTGATATCCTGAGTGATATCCGAGTTTGTTTCCGCAATGGTGGCGTGCTAACATACTCATTCTGCTACTCAGACACTCGAAACTCAATACAAATTTTGTTTATATCTCACATGTTGGAACCCCACCCTAGTGTGGCATGTGTCTGACGTTCTACGTGACATCTAAATACGTATCCCATGAGGGAGGAATTCCTCACCACAAAAGAATCTCAAATGAGGCTTAATTCACTTAATCCCGAACGGATCTTGATAAATTCACCCTAATCTTACTCAATAAAATTTATCTACTTAGGGCCCAAAATTAAATCCAATTCCTAAGCTAAAAATTAATTCCATGACTCTAGGTTAATAAAAATCAAAAATCACTTCAATCGGATCTCTCTAGATCAAGAAATCACCAAAATACGGGAGCATGTTCAAAATTTCCGTCTAATTGACTCTCTTTGATTAATCTGCAAAATTTAAGTTAATCCAAAAATTCGAAATTTTTGCATGAAAGGGTAGAAAAGTTTTTTAGAAAACCAATGCTTCGAAAATCGAGTGAATCGGAGACCAAATGAAAAAGTTATAAGCAAAAAAGTGAGAGGAGGTTTAATTTGGGAAAAGGAAAATGAAAGAAAATGAAAGAGAATAAAAAAACGTGCAAACGGCGTCGCCTCGCGCATGCGGGCCGCTAGGGCTCGGGATCGCAAGATGCTCGCGGGGGCAAGGCGCTCGCCCTCGCGAGGGCGCCAGCGAGTCCGAAATTCTGTATATATATGTATATATATGTGTATTTTTCTTTTTTTTTTAAACCAAACAATGCACCTAAAATTTTGAAAATTCATAACCCTTCGCACCGAATTCCAAAACTCCCAAATTTGGTATAAATAAAAAGATGAAAGGAATATCTACAACTTCCATGAAGGATTCATAAATTAATTTAACCTCTAAGGGAGTCAAACGTTACTTCAAAGTTACTGCTCAAAAAGAAAAAGTCCTACTCAAGGCTAGAAGTTTGAAAATTTATATCTTTTAATACAATAGCCTAAAAATGTCACATTTTATCCCAATGGAAAGATAAAAAGATGATTTAAAAATTTCATGAAGGATGAAAAGATCAATTTAGTCATTAAAAGAGGTGAAAACTCACTCAAAGGTACTGACTATAAAATGACCATTTAAACAGTAAAAATAACCATATAAACAGTAATTGTATTCTTCCAATCCTCATAACTTCTTACTCCAAATCCCTAAAATTGCATATTATACCTCAATGGAAAGGCTAAAAGATGATTTACAAATTTCATAAAGGATAAAAAAGTCAATTCAGTCATTAAAAGAGGTAAAAACTCATTCAAAGGTACTGCTCATATAATGACTAATAAAACAGTAAAAATAACCATATGAATAGTAACTAAATTTTTCCCAACCTCCTAACTTTTTATTCCTAACTCCAAAATCTATGGAAAGAGTAAAGGACAATCTACATCTTTTATGAAGAATTCAAAAAATCAATGCAGGCTCTAAGGAGGTGAAAAATCCTTCCAAAGATACTACCCAACCAATACCCTTATCAACAGTAACTGTCATCTTTCAAACCTTATAACTTCTTCATCCTAAGTCCAAAAGTGACAAGTTATATACCATTGGAAAACTCTAAACATGTGCTACAATCTTTAAGAAGACCCCCAATCCAAATCAAGCTCTAAGAGGGTCAAAAATATAAACGAAATTTCTGCCCATTTTTACAAAAATTTGACAGCACTTCCCCTAAAAAAATCAACTAGCCAAAATCTTTAATTTTCCAACCCAAACTCAAACACCTGCACAAAAACCTCAATCTACACAATCTTCAATCTCCCAACTCCAAACCAAGCTATACAAACCCAACAATTAACTCAAAATGATAGCAAACACAATCTCACTCTTTTTGTCAATTCAAACCATACAATAATACATTTTGGGCAACATACACAAAAATACATTCAAACTCAAATCTCTTGCAATTACATGGAAAATATAAGGTATTACAAGGCTTTAGAGGGCATTTTAGCCTGAAATACATCAAAGTATCAAAAGACAAAATACAAAGAAGGTCATTTGTCCAAAATGCTACCTATAGCCTTGTTTTCTAAAAGATAACTTCAAAACCAAAATGCATAGGAGTATGCCTCAATCCTGGTGCGGATACTCGTTGCCTCGCTCGTCACCTGTGGAGGAGAAAAAGGGGTGTGAGCTCGACGGCTCAGTGGGTAATAGCTTAATAATTAAGAAATAAGCAAAACAGTCTTATTTCATTCATTTTCAAAGCAATTCTCATATTGATAAAAACATTTCCAATTTATCAAAACTCTTCACAAATTCATTACATCAAAGTATTCAAACATTAAAATATCACATAAGCATAGAGAAAGTGGTTCGGGTGGATCCGAAACGGAACATACTACACATTCCCGTGAAACGGTCATGTGTAGCCGTGAACTTATGGGAGTCCGTGAGGAACTCCAATGCCACTAGCGGGCAGACGGGAAAAGCCTATAATCAGACAGGTGCACCTGACTCTTAAGGGACCACCTCAAACCTAAAGAAAGCATGCATATCACATAGTTCACACAATTCATAAATATTAGCCACAAAAGGCCCTTACAAAATTCACTTTCATATAATTCTCACATAATCGCCCAAAATGGCATTTTTCCAAAATCACATATTCGAATCTTTTTCACTTGAAAAACAATTGTACACATATTTCCACAAGGTCTTTACATACAAAAAAGATCTCATACAAGTTTAAACCATTACAAATAGTCATTCATTCAAAATTGGAAAGTCATAGGATAGCATTAAATGACATTTTTTGAAAGACCATTAAGTAGCTAATTAACCTAATTATTAACCAATCACCCAACTTAATTCCTTTAGCTTTGAGCTTGGTCAATTTGCCTTTCCTCTAACTCCAATTGCCTCTCTTGACCTTCATCAAGCACAATAATCCCATATGAATAAGAGATGTCAAAATTGGAAATTCTAAGGAAAGGAAAGCATGAATTAAAACCTACATAACCTTACCCAAGCCTTTCCTAAGCTATTAAAACCAAAACCCATCTAAATTTATCAAGAATTTCGAAAACCCCTTACCTTAGAAATAACCCACGACAATGCTTCTTGCTTCTAATGAAAGCTTTATCCTTCCCTTTCCCTTTTCCCTCTAAAGGAACTCTTAGAATCTCTTCTCTAAAGCAAGAAAATGACAAAATCCCTAACCTTTTCTTCTTCTTCTTCTTCTCCTTTACTCCACCGAAGGTCACTCTCTCCCTCTCTTTTCTTTGAAGTTTCGTAAGTCTTCTCTCCAAAGACTTAATTCATTTGTTTCTTAACTTAAAACCTAAGCCCAAAACGTTGTAGTTTCAATATCCCCTCTTCTTTTCCTTATAAATTTCGTGACCTTCCTCTCCACTCACGACAATAAGGGTTTCCTTCCTTCCTTCTTCTTTTAATTGAAACTAAAAAGACTAAAAAGCCCCTCCTTATAAGCCTTAAGCTTTAAAAACATATGCAAACTTCCTAAATTGCCCTTACACCATCTTATTCTTTTAATTTCTAATAACTTATCAAAACTCTAATTTTAACTAAATCCCTTCATTTAATATCCATTAACTAAGCACTAAAACCTCAAATTAATCCAACCAAAAGAAAATAATCAAACTAAACCTCAAAATAAATTAAACATGCTTACTACTAAGAAAAGAAATCGGGGCCCAACATCACACGTACACGGAAATCAGTAATCAAAAATTTGGGCCTATACTTTATTTCATAAATATTTTCATTTACAAGAGTTACCAACATTTCTCAAATCATCATAATTTCATTAATCACTGGGGCCCATTTCGGATACAAAACACTCTCAATCATAATGTAATTACAATAAAAATGCATTCGCATACACATTGTACAATAATTTCAGGATACATGTCTTAATACAAATATTAGTGGAAAATTCTATGCAGACGCGAACTGATCCCAACCTCTATCTTTCAGTTGTATGCAGTAGGTATACTCCCATCTGCCTAACGGGGTACTCTTCTGAGCCTAAAAAATATTGCAAAATTTGAGTGAGTTTTGTGAACTCAGTGAGTGACCATCCTCAATGGCTCACTCAATGTAACACTCAAATACCCCCTGGAAGGATATATGAATGCCACACAAAATAGTACAAATAGATAATATCGAACCAAAACCAAATCTCAAAACACACGAAACATAACTTATGCGTATTCCCAAAATCTCCAGTAAACATATAGTATATAATATATCATTCATATTGTGTCTATCATATTACATACCATAAATTCGAAGACTAACATGTATTAAGGTTATTATAAACCTTCAAACAAATTCAAAAGTTATATACATCAGGTACAAGCCCAGAACAAATTCAGAATACATTTTTCTCAAAACAAGACTTAGACTCCATTGGCCATTGCGGTTGACTTGTCCCAGTCTTTAATAATCCTCTCTCTGAACCTACACGGGACAAATCCACTGTGCTAAGCATATAGCTTAGTGAGTAATAACTAATCTATACAAAAGTGACAACTCATCATACATAATCATGTAATAACATAAACGTGCATTAAAAGATTGCCTAACATTAAATCAGATGTAATGCATTTCAGAAGAGGTTTTTATAATTATCAGAACTGAATATCACAAGAGGGTATAAACCGTTCAGAATAAGAATACAATTTGGTCTATATCAGAATCAAACAGATATCAGAATACAAAATCAAATGATTGCTAAATCCATTTACAGAAGTGGGTAACGGGACTTATACAGAAGAGACCGAAGTCTCGATACCGAAGTGTCTAGAAGAGACCAAAGTCTCAAAACTGAAGTGTCAATAACAGAAGAAACCAAAGTGTCATTAACAGAAGACACCGAAGTGTCACAGAAGCAACTACAGAACCTTCTTGGCATGCCTATTTACCTACAACTAGGACTCAACAGTTTTAAAACAAAACAAGGACATTTCAGACATTACATATGCAAAGCAAGTAATCAATCATATTCACATGAAAAAGCATTTCCAATGATATAAACATGCATCAAATGCCTCGGACAATCACTTTCCGGAATTCAAAACACAATTAGCATAAATCAAATTCAACAAGTAGAACAAAGTAAGGTAAATAGCACTTCAATATCTCATTCATCAATCAGAACCTCGGGCCTTCATGTCTGGAATCAGTACACATTCATCAATATCAATTTTAATTCAGTAATAAATAAAACAAATCAAGGTGAGACCATCTTAAGTTACTCACAAAATTTACAGTCTAGATTACTTACAAAAGCTCCTTGTTTACTTATTGTCTCAAAGTCTTGGCAATATCTGGAATAGATCGCTCTAAGAGTTCCTCTAAAACATTCAATACAAACATATATTACTATTGGCACAATTATGAATTCAATTATGCACATTCATGTATACTGAACATGTATGATGCATGTTTCTTATCCTTAACCTAATCACATTATCAATCATGTGAAATCATACTCAATCCTTCAATAAATATTTATTTCACAATCCACCTTAGGTCCACTTTGCTCAATTATTCTCATCAGGAAGGTGAGGTAATTAGGTAATACTTCCTTCTAGAAACTTTTTCCTCTTTGTCTTAGGTTTCCAATGATACCAAGTTCATCTAATTTGGTTTAGTATTCAATGAGTTATGCTAAAAAAACCACAGACTGTGTACATTTGACATTTTGACTAATGCATGATCATGCCTCCAAGTTGTACACCTCATAAATCTCAATTCCAATATCCAAAAATTACAAACTTTATACCAATTTAATGCTAAGATAATAAGATTAAACTTTGGTGAAGACACTTTAATCTAATTCGGCCTAAATCAATACATTTTATTCAAAAATCACAGGATATGATTTCTTTCCCTGGTAGTGCTACAGCCTAAACCAAGACTCAATTTCATGCCAAATTTTGAAAATCTTAGAGACAGAATTAAAATTCAACTTCTTCAAGAAAGTTGTAGAAATATGTCTCTAGTTTAATATGAATTAATAACCAACTCATTTGAAGATCCACAGTGCAAGTTATAATTGAAATATCAAAGCAAGTTCAGTGAAAACACTTCATTTCTTTCGGCTTTTCCACAAAACAAACTTTCAGGTCAATGTTACACGGTCATTTTGACAATGAAAATGAAGGATTTAGGCCAAACATTCTTCTACACATTTTTTCCTTTATGTCTTAAGTTTATATTGACACTAAATTTATGCAATTTGGTTTATCAGTTTGAAAATTATCCCCAAATGACTACAGACTATTCACAAACAGTGATAGATCTAGATACTCAACTTCAAGCCAACTTTTGACACAATTAGCGACAGAAATAAAATTTGACACCTTAATGAAAGTTGTATATATAAGTTTCTAGTTTAATAAAAATTTAAATTCATCCAATTTGGATACCTACAGAGAAAGATATGGCTAAAATACCAAAACCTGTTCAGTAGAACTACTCATCCGAACCAGTTTCCAACATCAATCATAGAATCACAAGACCTATTTATTAATGAAATAACTTACAAAGATGATGATCCAAGCTTCAGCAAAGGTCCAGAAGTTGGTGGGGGGGTAGGAGAATGAAATTTTGTTTGAAAGAAGCCAAAGTGAGGGAGTAGGCTACTGAAATGAGCTGGAGTGCTTCAGCTATTACTTTGCTAGGTGTCCTTAATTTATCAAGCTACATGTCTTAATGCATGTAATGTCATTTACCTAATTAAAATGTTGCCACTTGTCACCTATAAAACCAGTCCACATATCAATCATCCAGTGGTGCCAAATGTCAATTAAAGTATAGGAGTAGTCATACAAATTTCATGTACCAACTTCACTTGGAACTTGATACTTTTCCTAGTCCAAATTTAAACTTAATTACCTTAATTGTTGGATCCCGAACCCGAGACCCAACTTCTTAACCACTTAATAATGCAATCACTGCTTAAACTGGTCACGGGCATTATTAAAATAGAATTCAAGACGAAAGGAAACAAGTGAGACGAAACAATTGCGAAACTAATAGGGTCGAAATTCAACTGAAAATTGAACACAGACGGATCAAACACGAATGTGAAACAAATGGATCAAATCCGAAACGGAACGAAGCAATGAATCGGATCATTTCGGATACCAAACGGATTCAAATGAAATTAAATAGTCAACTTGAAATTTAAGCATACGAACGGAGGTTTTGATAGAAATGTAAGACAATTACGGATTTAATCGAAACAAATAAAACCGAAGTTCGACATCTGATACGAATATCTTAATCATAGCGATGGAAAAAATCTGGACTATTCCTATCCGAAACGGATCAATGCCGAGTATAAATTTTTTTCCCCATTACTTGTTTTCTTAATCATGCTTTTCATCTATAACTCATACTAATCTCAGTATTTGATTCTTCT
>JANTNU010230842.1:0-14174 GCA_024752395.1 Erythroxylum havanense
CCAATGAGAATTAAGTAATGACTCAAATAATAATTAACTAAGTGATAAATCAAATTGATTGCCAAAGATTGGCATTGCCGATCATTCTAATCTCCATGGTGGATAGGAGATAATTTGAAATTATCTTATCTGTAAGTGATGGATGGCAATAGGAATCCCCCCTTGTTGCAAACTCTGATTCAAGTTCATTGAATGTAGATATCTCCAAATTGGTAGTAAATTTGGGTTTTATGGGCTGCCAAATAGAGACATATGTTGGGCTCTTCTTCAACAATATGGGCTGCTACTATTATTGACCTTTTCCAAAATTCCAAGATGAGTCCAACGAGTTTCATTCTTGTACTTCAAATTCTCACGATCACCATAAGCTATCTGCAATTTGCTAGAGATGAACTCTTGAACAAAAGCATTCAATTTGATCTTCATTTGTCGCGTCTTGCTCCTAGTTACCAGGCCCTTAGGAAAAACGACACCTTGAGTGTCACCACCTTGGTTTGTATCATTCTCCCCCTCTTCAGAAGGATTCGTCCTCGAATCTGAACCTGTGTCAAATTCAAAAGGAGAAAGATCAGAAACATTAAATGTAGCACTAATACTATACTCACCGGGCAGATTAATGCGATAAGCATTGTCATTTATTTTCTCAAGGACTTGGAATGGTCCATCTCCTCTCGCATCTAGTTTATTCTTTCTCTGAGAAGGAAATCGTTCATTTCTCATATGTACCTAGACCCAGTCGTCAGGCTCGAACAAGACTTGCTTGCGCCCTTTATTAGCTTGAAGTGCATTGGATTCATTCTTTTTCTCAATAGCTTTTTGAGCCTTATCATGGATCACTTTGACCAATTCTGCTTTCCTTTCACCATCTAAATTAGTCAACTCATTTAAAGGTAAAGGAATTAAATCTAACACAGTAAGAGGGTTAAAACCATAAATAATTTCAAATGGACTAAAACCTGTGGAAGAATGAATGGAGCGGTTATAAGCAAATTCAACAAATGGTAACCAATCCTCCTAAGATTTGATGTTCTTACCCACTATGGCTCGAAGCAAAGCTCCTAGAACTCTGTTGACCACCTCAGTTTGGCCATCAGTTTGTGGATGGTAAGTAGTGGAGTAGAGTAGTTTGGTACCTAACTTACCCAATAATACCTTAACATCTCTGTCAGAAACGATTGTCTTTGGAATACCATAAAGTCTCACTGCGTTGCGAAAGAATAAATCCGTTACATGTGTAGCATCATCAGCTTTATGGCATAGGATAAAGTGTGCCATCTTGGAAAACCTATTAACCACAACAAAAATGCTATCTCGCCCTCTTTTTGTCCTTGGTAAACCTAAAATAAAGTCCATCGAAATGTCAGTCCAAGGTGAATTAAGAACAGGAAGAGGTGTATATAACCCATGTGGCATCACTTTTGACTTAGCCTGTTTACATGAAATACAAGTAGAACAAACTTTTTCCACCAATTTTTGCATATTAGGCTAGTAAAAATGTTCATGCAAATGTTCATAAGTCTTCATGACACCAAAATGACCCATGAGACCACCACTATGGGCCTCTCTAACTAATAACTCTCGCATGGAACAATTAGGTAAGCACAACTTATTATTTCAAAATAAATATCCCTCATACTTATAAAACTTATCAAAAGCACCAAGTTCACATGCTTCGAAAATACCAGAAAAATCAAAATCGCTGGCATACAAGTCCTTAATATACTCAAATCCTAATAATTTTGCATTAAGACTATTGAGAAGAGTATACCTTCGTGATAAGGCATCAGCGACAACATCTTCCTTACCTTGTTTATACTTTATCACGTATGGAAAGGACTCAATGAATTCGACCCACATTGCATGATGTTTGTTCAACTTACCTTGTCCTTTTAGGTACTTGAGGAATTCATGGTCAGTGTGAACCACAAATTCTTTTGGCTAAAGGTAATGTTGCCAAACCTCCAAAGCTCTTACCAATGCAAACAATTCCTTGTCATAGGTCAAATAGTTCAAATGGGGTCCATTGAGTTTTTCACTAAAATACGCACATGGCTTATTGTCTTGCATTAACACTGCTCCAATTCCTACACCAGAAGCATCACACTCAATTTCAAACATTTTATCAAAGTAAGGTAAAACAAGAATAAGAGCATTGCACAATTTATATTTAAGTATGCTAATTCTTGTTTATCAGTCCAATGAAAAGAAACATCCTTTTTTATAAGATCTGTCAAAGGAGAAGCAATTGAGGAAAAGTTACGAACAAACCTGCGGTAGAAACCTGCTAAGCCAAGAAAAGACCTTACCTCAGAAGCGGTTTTAGGGATAGGTCATTCTCTAATGGCTTTGACCTTCTCCTCATCCACATGAATTCCCGAAGAACTTATGACAAAACCCAAAAAGACAAGCTTATCCATACAAAAGGTGCACTTTTCAATATTAGCAAAAACTCGTTCTTGTCTTAACACATTTAGTACTGATTTTACATGCTCAACATGATCATGCAAACTTTTACTGTAAATTAGTATGTCATCAAAGTACATAATGACAAATTTCCCTAAAAAAGGTCTAAGTATGTGGTTCATTAATCGCATGAATGTGCTAGGAGCATTAGTTAAACCAAATGGCATGACTAACCACTCATATAGGCCATACTTAGTCTTAAAAGCAGTTTTCCATTCATCACCTTCTTTCATTCGTATTTGATGGTAACCACTTTTTAAGTCAATTTTAGAGAAAATGCATGCACCATTAAGTTCATCCAACATATCGTCTAACCTAGGAATTGGATGTCTATACTTTACCATAATCTTGTTGACTGCATGACAATCCATACGCATTCGCCACGAACCATCTTTCTTTGGTACAAGAAGTACTAGAACTGCACAAGGGCTTAGACTCTCACGAATTAACCCTTTCGCTAAGAGATCATCAACTTGTTTTTGCAAGTCCTTAGTTTCTTCTAGATTGCTTCTGTAAGCTGGTCTATTTGGAATGCTCGAACCAGGCACAAAGTCAATTTGATGTTCGATGCCACGCAAAGGGGGTAAACCCTTAGGCATGTCAGTAGGAAAGACATCATCAAAATCCTGCAAAAGATCAACAAAACAACTAGGCAGACTTTTGTTAGTGTTAGTCAAAACGAAATTTTCCCTAAACTGAATGATGACACATGACTGTTTTGTACAAAGAGCAAACTTTACATCTCGAAATCTAGCAAATAAACTCACTTTCTCATTTTGTACTATGCGTGTGTAATCACTCACGAAGTTGGGCCTGTAATTTGGCTTTTATTACTATGAGCTTCTTTACACTCTGCCTTTGTAAAGACTTTACCTTACGTCCCTTACCCATCTCACTAGCAATTTTGATCTGATCATTGTAGACTTCTCGAGGAGGGAATGGTGCCAAAGTAAACTTATTTCCATGGAACACCTGTTAGACCCCGAGCTTTGTGTGAAATTTAGAAATAAAAAAGGAAATTAAATGAGCATTTTTTATATGTATTATGTTATATATGTAATTAGGCTTTAAGGAAATTGATGAGAAAAAAATTGTTTGATTTGATAACTTTTGTAACACTCAAATACCCCCTGGGAGGATATGAGGATGCCACATAAGACAGTACAAACAAACCAAAATATTTCGCGGAAAAATAGCATAAAATAATAATAAATAAATAAAAACATGTCCAAGCACATATAAAACATTTCAGACATGCATTTTTAGAAACTCAAACATACATATAATACATATCATAATTTCAGAAACAAAACAAAAAAAATAAAATAAAATCCAAAGTTATATACAAGCCCAAACAAACTCAACAAAATACATTTTTGAGCAATACAAAACTCAGACTCCTTTGGCCAATGCGGTTGACTTGTTCCAATCGTTATACTCTTCGCTCTGAACCTACACGGGGCAAATCCACCGTGCTAAGCATATAGCTTAGTGAGTAATAACTAATCTATACATGAATTGTCAATTCATCATACAGAATCATATAACAGCATAAGCATACATTAAAAGATTATCTAACATTAAAAAAAACATAACGCATTTCAGAACAGATTTTTATACTTATCAAAACTGAATATCACAAGAGGATATAAACCCTTCAGAATCATAATACAATTTTTTTTATGTTAGAATCGAACATATATCAGGACTGCAAATCCATTTAAAGAGGCGGGTAACGGGACTTATCCAGAAGAGACCGAAATCTCAACAATAAAGTGTCACAGGAGAGACCGAAGTCTCGACACCGAAGTGTCACAGGAGCAGCTGCAGACCCTTCTAGGCATGCCTATTTACTCACAACTAGGACTCAACAGTTTTAAAACAAAACAAGGTCATTTCAGTCATTTCATGTGAAAGGCAACTAGTCAATCATATTCACATGAGAAAGCACTTCAATATCTCATTCATCAATCAGTATCTCGGACCTTGTGTCTGGAATCAATACACATTCATCAATATCAATTTAATTAAGTAATAAATAACACAAACCAAGGTGAGACCATCTTAGGTTACTCATAAAATTTACCACCTAAATTACTTACCAAAAGTGCGCTTACTGTTTACTGCCTCGAAGTCCCGGCAATATCTGGAACCGGTCGCTCTAAGGGTTCCTCTATAACATTTAACACATATACAAATCACTATTGCACAATTGAAAACATATTTCTTATGCACATGTACTTAAATAACTAAAATATACACAATGTATTGTTCAATGACAATTCCGGGTATCTTATTGAAATTTTCATCATCAAATCAATCAAATATCAAAGCCCCGTTTACTATCATTTGGTACTTATAATTGAACCAAAATCAAACAATGTGAAATCAATTCCATAACCTAAGTGACCATTTCAGATTTTCTACCCATATGATTTTGGGTCAACTTTGCACAATTAATTTGATAGGGTAATTGACAAAATTAGGCAACACTTCCTTCTGTAAAGTTGTTCTACAATGTCTTAAGTTTCTAACACCACCAGGATCATTTAATTTGATTTAGTATTCAATGAGTTATGCATAAAATACCACATACTGTTCACGTTTGAACTTTCAGCTAGTACATGATCATACCCTCTAATTGTACAACTCATATCTTTCAGCTCAGATATCTAAAAATTACAAACTTAATACCAATTAAAATATAAGAGAATAAGCTACAAGTTTGGTGAAGACACCTCAGCCCAATTCTGCCCACTTCAATACAGTTTAATCCATAATCATAGGACATGATTTCTGTCCCTGACAGTGCTTCAACTTAAGTTACAACTCAATTACATGCCAATTTTGAAATTCAAAGAGACAGAACTAAAATTCGACCTCTTCACAAGAATTGTAGAAATATGTCTCTAGTTTATTATGAATCAAAAAAGAACTCATTCCAAAATCTACAGCTCAAGTTATAATTAGAAAACCGAAGAATGATATGAAAAGTTCCAGTTTAGAATATTCCAGCAGACCTCCACACTTTCATCTTATAAATCAATTTCAAATCAATTTAGAAAATTCTAAATTTTTATGGAGAGAAAGAAAAATGTCTTAGGAATCCATTGGTCTAAGTTTCATGTTATTTAGAATTCGGATCAAAGAGTTATAGGCAAAAGATTGATAGCTGTTCAATTAAAAACTCAAGATTTTAACCCACACATGTAAACCATTAACTTTTCTCTCTCTATCACGCCATCTTCGTCTTCTCCACCAACCCATATCGTTTTTTTCACTCTTCTTCCTCTCTTCCACTTACCATATCATCTTTAAGTTTTACCCTTTCATTGTCTCTTTCATTTGCAACTTATCTTATGCCAAAACAACTCAAAATACAACATTAGTTATAAATACCCAAACCAGATTTTACTATTCATCATCTTCTTCACTGAACTGCTTCTTCTTTTTTTTTTCTTTTGTTTCTTGTTTAAATTTCTTACTTCTAACCCATCCATTCTAAATTTCCATATCTAGAAAAATCTTGGCAACAACTTAGACTCAAATTTTACTTCAAACATTTAAGATTCAAAGTTGCATAAATTCCAAGTCTCTCTCTCTACCGTAAACGTTCAACTCTCATATTTTTCTTTCTTTTTTTTTCATCCACTCTTCAATCTCATTTAACTCCTAATCTAGTTCAAATCATTCACATAAAATAAAAATACAAGATTCACACCTAAACATCTACTTTCATTTCATCACCGAAACTTTGCTTCTCTAACCTCACAAGCACATGCATGCATTTCCACAGTACAACATCGTTTACAACAAGCAAAACCCAACTTAAATATAACTTACTTGATTCAACTTTTATTTCCAGCAATGACAAATAAACCCAATGTACAGAACATCGATGGAGAAGAACGGTGAAGAACATAAGTGACAAAGGCAATTCCTAACACTAAATATTAGACTACGGGTATAGCTTGCATGTCCTTCACGTGTCTTCACCATTTCAATCCATTTGTCACAACTAACTCACCATTTGTTAGCTGCCTATTAGTGTCATGTGTCACTCTATCATTGGTCCATAATATCCTTTTTTTTTTAATTTCTAAATTCACCAAATATTTTTTTTAGCTCAAAATAATTCACCAAAAATTTTAAAATATCTAAAATGTACAAAAATTGTCAAATCACATTTAATACATTCCAAATAAATCCACAATTTCTATTTATAAACCGACTTACCCGGAAAATGTCATGAATGCATGTACAATTAATTGTATATAAAAAAAATTCATGCACACATATTAGCGAATACTCAATTATGCGAAGCATATGATGTACTGGAAATTCCTAAATTTTCTAACCCCTAATATGGGGTGTTACAACTTTGGGTTTTGAATAGATTTATATGAGTTATGAAAGTTCAAGTGGATGAGTTGATTGAAATGAAGTTGAAAAGCAAGAATTAAAGAGAAAAAGTGTGAGAATACGAAGAAAAGAAAAGGTTTGACCTTTTGGTCATAGAGAGTTGACTTTTTGATTTAAGTAGAATTTGAGAAAATAATCTTCATGAAAATTGTAGCTTCTGTTGAGAGTTTTTTGTCGCCATAAAGTGTTATTTGATTTTGTTTTGTGAAAATATCTGTAAGTGTACATTTATGTGTACTATACTTTGAGACAAATCATGTACTAATGTAGTCTGAATTGAAGTTAGTGGTCTTCATAAAAGTCATAGAATATTTTTCTAGTTTTCCAATGATGTATCATATGTTATTTGTGGATGTGAGAAGTGGAAGATATGAACTTGTGAAGTTTGGTTGTGGTATAGGATGACTAATTATCTGACAGAAATTTTGACTGAAAAATTTATCTAGTTAGAGGTTGATTTTGCTTTTAAGCTCTTCATGAAAGTTTTATATTATGTTTTGATCTATCCATTTATGTGAAGTATGCAATTTTTAGACCAGGAAATATGAAGTTATGATTTTTGCAAGTTTCTGTTACTGTTTTAGCATGATTATTAGAGGACATAATCTTTGATTAGAAATTTGACGGTCTTATAGGTCAAATTGATTTTTCTGTCCTTTATGAAAGCTGTAGGTGACTTTTTGATATTTGCATTGATATAAAATATGTCATGTTTGGACTTTGAAGTTGAAAGATAGAATTTTTAGAAGTTGAGTTACTGTTTTGGGATCACAAGTAGAGACAGTAACTTTGACTAGGTTTTTTGACTCCTTTAGATATGGAATTGGTTTTTGAATTCTTATGAAAATTGTATATCTTTCTTTTATCTTTCCATTGATACTAAATTTGAAAACTTTAGAGTTTTGAGTCACAAGTTATGAATTTTAGAAGTTGGAAGGTCGCGCTGGCGAGCGACCCGCTCAGTCGCTTTCGCTCGGTCATTTTCGCTCGGTCATTTTCGCTCGGCCATTTCAGTTCGGCCATTTCAGTTCGGCTATTTTCACTCGGTCATTTTCGCTCGGCCATTTCCGCTTGGCCATTTCCGCTCGGCCATTGCCACTCGGCCATTTCTGTTCGTCCATTTCCGCTCGGCCATTTCTGCTCGACCATTTCCGTTCGGCCATTCCCGCTCGGACATTGCCACTCGGCCATTTCCGTTAGGCCATTTTCGCTCGGCCATTTTTCCTAACCGACCTCTCCCATTCTTTTGGTCATAACTTTTTTGTCTGATCTCCGAACAACTTGATTTTTGAAGATTTGGATTTCTAAGACATCCCTCTATCTGTTCATGGAAAATTGTGGATTTTTTAGATTAAATTGAGGATGATTTATTTAATCAAAGTGAGTTGGGAAAGTTTCTAAACATGGTTCAGTCTTTTGCAAAATTCAGGATCTGTGGAGATCCAATTGATTTGATTTTAGAGGCAAAATAAAATTAATACATTGGGCTACAATTCATATGAAGGAATTGAAATTCAATTTAGCCCCTAAGACTTTAAATTTCTTAATGGAAGTTCGGATTAGTGTGCAGTCTTGAATTAGTAAAATCTGAAAGTATTTTGGCCATAACTTTTGATCTAGTAATCCAAATGAGGTGATTCTTGATTTGGATTAAACTAGAGAAATAAGGATAAAATTTTTATGAAAAAATTGAGTTTCAATTTTGTCTTTAAGAAGGTCAATTTTTTGATGGAAATAAAGTGCTGGAAAAATGTTTTAACATATGAATAACCCGAAATATTTGGAGCATACTTTTGTTGTAGTGCACCAAATTAAATGATTTTAGTGGCATTATGAAATTAAGACAATAAGGAACATTTCTCTATAAGGAAGTTTTAGCAAATTCCTTCATTTTGATAGTGAGAAAAATGTCCTAAAGTAAGCATGAATCAAAAAGAAATGTAGAGGCAAATTGGGAAGATTACTTAAAGAGTTAAGTTAGTAGGCTTAGAAGTAAGGGCTTTATGGTCTTTTGGCTCTCATTTAATGACATAGCAAGAGTAGTTGTTGTATAAGGCAAGAGAGAAGAAGCAAGTCACGACCCTTAGAGGAAAAGAAAGAAAAGAAGAAGAGAAAGAAAGGAGAAGAGGGCATTTCGATGGAGATGAAGAAAGAAGAGAGAGAAAAGCTTGGGGATTTTGATCTTAGGGGTTTCAAGCAAGATTTTTTGATGATTTAAGGGGAAAAACATGGAAGAATATGTAAGCTTCCTATAGGAGCCAAGAAAAATACGAAAATGTGAAGGTTGAAGGGAAATTAAGAAGAGGCTATGGACAAATTAAGGTTTGGGACAAAGTTCTAGCATGGAAATGAGGTAGGTAATGTGTTTATATTTTGAATTATAAGTTAAATTTGTGTTCTTGAAAACTCAATAAAGTGAAAAGGGTTTTTAAGAAATTATTTTCGAATGATTAAAATTCCGATTAAAATTCCTTGCCTTTGGGAATGATTTAAAAAATTGCAATAATTATTGAATTCGTTATTTCTTCGAAAGATTTGAATAATTTGAAAAATGTCTATATTGAGGATTTCATTGTTTTGAAAGAATGTGATTTTGTTTTGATTTATGATTTTGTTAAATTGCAAATTTGTGCATTCTTGGGTGTTTGAATTATGATTGAGATTTTGATATGTGCACTAGATTGTTATGTGATTTTTGAAATTGTGAAAATTTCGAATGGAATTGTGTTTGATACTTGAATGATTGAAAATTTTGTTATGCAAATTTTGGTTGAAAGTATGAATGACATTGTGTTGTATATGACACGATATGAAAAAATCAGTTCCGAATTTTGCCTTCGTGCAATTTGTTTTTCAAGTATGACATATGTGATATGTGGGTTTGGTTAGGTCCCTTAAGTCGAGTCAGTGCACTGTCTCTTTTCTCTAAAAGGCTTCTCCCGCCTGCCCGCTAGTGGCACTGAAGCTTCAATTTTCAGACTCCTATAAGTCACGGCTACACTGGACCGCTATGTAGGAAAATGTAGTACGTTTCGTTCACGGCTGCACAGGAGCGCTATGCAGGAATGTGCAGTACGTTTCGTTTTGGACTGACCTAAACTGTTTTGATATGTTATGTGTTTTGATTTGCGTTTATATGTGATTGCATTCATGTTTTTGAATTTGTTTAAGAATTGTGAAAAATGTGAGAATTTTTGGCAGACGTGAAATTTTTGAAATTATTTATAAATGATTTGAAAAGTTGGAAAAGTGAGCTTTTGATAAATTGCTCTACTGTGAAATGTTTTTAAATAACAAAAGTTTTGCAGAATGATTTTTGCTTATTTTTCAATTTATAAACATATTACCCACGAGCTTTAAGCTCACCACTCTTTAATCCCCATCTCTAGGTATTCAAGCAGGACATCGAATGAAAGACGGTCAAGGTATCAGTTCGACCTTTGCATGTTTTTTTTGTAATTCGTATAATTTAGATTTTTGATATTGGTTTTGTTTATGGCGTGGAATGCCATTAAAGATTGCAGTGTAATTACTTCTGAATGTAAATGAATTTCGAACTTAAGAATGGATTTGTATATGGATATGTGAATTATGAAATTGTGTATATAATTGAGTATGATGTATATGAATTTTGGAATTGTATAATTTATGAATGATTGGGTTGTGTTTAGATTGCATTAAGAATTTGTATATTGAAGATATGAATGAGATTTGTGTATGATTTGAGATGTGAATGTGATTTGCATATGAATATGGATGTGTTTGATTGGGATTTGGATTCCGGACGGGTGGTCCAAAAATTCTGAGTTTTGATTGGAAATAGAAGTGTTTTTAAACCATTTGCAGGTTTTGGGGTTGTTAAAATACAGCCGTCATGTTGCTCAATTTTTGATAAAATTGGTTGTATGACAAAGATAGAATAAGAATAAGATTTTTGGTAAATTGATGTTTATGAATTTGAATATGACAATTTGAGTGTATTGAGATTTTTGATTGAGGATTGGAAATTGATAATTTCCAAAGTGAAAAAGCGTATCACTTTGTAAGAGATTGAATGAAAATGAAAGAAAGAAAGAAAAAAAAATTATACCATTTTCAGATTGGTTAGTCTTAGGGTTTCCAACGCAATAGTCTAATCAGATTTTGTTCTCAAATGTCAGAAAAGGTTTCGCTTCGCTTTCGTTTGATTCGCTTTTGATTCTGATTTCGATTTGAATTTCCGATTCGAATTTTCGATTACATTCGTATTCGATTCGATTTCTTTGACTTTCGCATTCGATTTTGCTTTTCTTTTGTGTTTCGCTTTGTTATCCGTTTCTTTCGTTTCTGTCTTTTCGGTTGGGGGGTCGGTTCTGAGATCGAGTCCCAACAATCAAATTTTCTGACATCCTAGAATCACAAAAACTTAGGAAAACCAAATTAGCGTTGGAAACCTTAAACTAAGACATTTCAAAACCGGTATAATTTTTTTTTCTTTCATTCATTTCATCTTTATTCAATCTTATACAAATCAAAACAATATAATTTCCTTTTTGGAAATTTATCCTTAATCAAAACTCAATTCACTATAATTCTTCATAATCATGCAATATCTCAAACTTATCTTTAACAATTTGTATTCTTATTCTTATTCTTATTCCTTCTTTGCCATAAAAACCAAAATACATATCTAGAAAATCACAATTCATACACAATAGGCACTTCAATATTTTCAGCTCAATCAACACAATCACTATTTATCGGACCTCCCATCCGGAATCCCAACATAAACAAACACAATTCTATACCTAAAACACTTCAATAAGTCTCAATCCAAAATCAGAATCATCGGACCTCCCGTCTAGAATCCATGTCATAATCAATCCCATTCAAATACAATCACATTCATCCATATTCATACATATCCACATCACATTTATATCTCAATTCAATATACAAATCATAATTCATCATACACAATTTCATAATTCAAGTCCTTATACAAAATTCATAATTCATACATAACATGAAATAATTGCTTACTAAATATCAATGGCCTTCCAAGACATATACAGAACCCATACCAAAGTCCAAAAAACACAAAACATAAGATAAGCAAAAATGAACAGATGTCTTGACCTTCTTCTATCCGATCTCCTGCACGAAACCTGGAGATGGGGATGAAAAGGGGGTGAGCTTGAAAACTCGTGGATAACATGTTTACAAATCGAACAATAAGCAAAAACATTTTCAAAACTCATTTTTCAAACTTTTTAACTTTTCAAATCAATCATAAACAATTTCCAAAATAATTTCACGACATAAAATCCTCAATTGATCTCTTTTTTTTAAATCCTCAAATTCTTCACAATTCAGGAAAAATTTAAAACATGTATGCATCACAAATATAAACAAAATCAAAAACACACAAACACATCATAATGGTTTGGGTCTGTAACATCCCGTCCCCGATGGGAAGGGTAAATTGGTCAATAGGGACATGCTAGTATTTTGTACTGCATATTTTTGATATGTTCATTTATTTGGCCTCTAATTTTAGAGGAATGAGTCGGTTGGCACATGCATTTATATGTACATGCGTTCATGGTATTTCCCGACATTCTATTGGGAATATGATATGAATTGTGGTTTGCGCGATTAGTATGTTTATTTTTTAATTGGTTTGAGAATTGTGGAATAATTGGGCTTGAATAATTGAGTTGGAACTGTTTTAGAATGTCTGTCAGTTGATTATGATCCTTAGGAAATTTTCTAGAAATTTGGGGGAAAAAAGTCCGGGCCGGAAATTTTTCGAGTGACGGACTGATCGATTTTATAGGACTGAAATGACTGTCCCATGGTCAGGAAAAATTAGGCATATGGTTTTAGAAATTAATAGGTCGAACCATTGGAATTGGAGACAAATTGGACTAGAAATGATGGTGAAAAGAGAAAGAGATTTAAATGTATTGTGAGGAAAAAGGCTAGAGACATGATTGTTTTACCTTTATATATATATATATACCTTAGTTTTTGAAAAGTGAAAGACATCCTCCTCCAACCTAGGGCAAGTTTCCCCTTTTTCCTTCCGAGGTGATTTCGATTTCTTCCTTTGGGTGTGACCCTTCGAGATTCTTGTAGCTCCTTTATGGTGGTTGAAGATCAGCTTGAAACTTTGGAGAATGATGATTTGCAAGAGTTGAGAGGTTTTTCGTGGGTGTTATAGAAAGGGGAAGGAGTTGGAAGATTTTTGAAAATTGGGGATTTGAGGTTTGATTGGGTAAGTAAATGGTTTTAATTTTTTATTTATTG
This sequence comes from Erythroxylum havanense, assembly GCA_024752395.1. Lineage (NCBI taxonomy): Eukaryota > Viridiplantae > Streptophyta > Magnoliopsida > Malpighiales > Erythroxylaceae > Erythroxylum > Erythroxylum havanense. Next base: position 13,177 of record JANTNU010230842.1, read on the forward strand.
AATTTTATGCATTTATTGTGTTTAATATGGAAGATAGGGGTAGTTTATGACTGGTTTTAGAGAGAAGATGAAAAGGAGAATCGGAGAAGACGATAGCACGTCGTGACCTGCGCGCACGTCGCGACCTGCGCGCGAGCCTCGCCGCGACGAATAAACATTCGTTCGCCGCGGCAAGCGTGCAGTAGGACGTCGCGGCGAAGCCCCAAATATGCGACGCCGCGACTAGTCTCCTTCACGTCGCTGCGAGCCCCGAAGAGATTGTTCGCCGCGGCGAGCATCTATTCACGTCGCGGCGAGCGAACCTTCGTACGCCGCGGCGAGGGTCCTGAAGCCGTGGCGAGGGTCCTGAAGCCGTGGCGAGGGACATTTTTCTGAACTGAAATGGTTTAGTTTTTGGGGCATAACTATTGGTGTAGACCTCCAATTGAGGTGATGTTTGATTCGTTATGATCTAAAGAAAGAGGTCTACAATTGAGGAAAAGAATGAGAGATTGAATTCATGTTTTTGAGATCGCAATTAGTGAAAGAAAGTTAAGAATGTGATTGTATTTCAACCTAAGGATTGTTCTTGGTAATTGGGGTATACTTGCGAGGTTCCTAAATGTAAAGAAAGGCTATTGGAATTTAGAACTGAGCATAAAGGATAAATTCAATCGAGAGAATAGTGATATTGACTTTGAGGTAATACCTTAGCGAGTATGACCTGATAAATTGACTGAATATAAGAAATGGAATTGATGGAGTTCCATATCATGTTATTGAATTGGAAGTGAGTTATTATTGAGCAATTAAGTGGAAAATGGGAAATAGCACTGGGAAAGTCATGAATAGGTATCGTACATCTTTTAATTAAGGCATGTGCATCATCGAATTATTTTGACTGTGCATTTTGTAATGGAATTTATTTGACGGTTATAGAGGCTCCGATGGATCGATATTCCACGGATGTTGCTGGGACTTCCAGGCTGTAGCTCGGAAGTACAGGTGAGTAACCTAGT
>JANTNU010232171.1:0-14152 GCA_024752395.1 Erythroxylum havanense
TCACAAAAATTACACAAGATTGATATATCCCTGTACTGCTCAATCTATGTAATTGACCCACAACCTAACTACCCGTGAAAGATCTTCGCGCCCAATAACACGACCGACTCGTGTTAACCTCGTCAGAATATTTTTCTAACTATTTCTATTCAAAAGCAAAGATAAATAAAACAAGAACGCAACAATTTCAGATCTGAAATTTTTCACCAAAATAGCCAAGTAGCAGCACCAACTATATATGTTCTCATCTGTGACAAAGTCTTCTTTTTGCTACAATCATCAATCAACTTCAAGAACCCAGTAAAAACTGCAACTGCACATAACCCTTGAACTGCTTGTTAGAGATAATAATTGTATGACAATGCTGCTCCAAAAGCCCCACGAAACTAACTCAAACTGAGGAGAAAATCCAAAACAGAGCAGCAGACAATCAAGACATTCACCATGCGTCGTTCTCACCAAAACGCCAGAGCATGTGCGCAGCCAATCACCCTTTTTCCTCAGTTACACATCAGCCAAAAAAAAACAATTTTTTTATCATTCACGCACTCACCCTAGGTTTTCCTTAAAAACAACTCCTTTTCCAACAAGGACAAAATAAGATGTTATTGGTTAACACCGTAAAATCAGAACATATGCATCTTAGACTCCTTTTTCAAATCAAATAGAAATCCACGCAACCCATTATCTAATTGAATTTCTAATAAAACAAATCCATGCAGATACCATATCCCATTAGCTATTTGGACTTCTAATAAAACAAAAAATCCACCTCTTATATGTCCAATTTAAAATGCCAAAATCAAACAAAGAATATATAAAATATATTCTAACAAAAAAGATATTTTTATTTGAATTAAAATTAGAATTGTCTTTGTACTTATGTTAAATTTTACATAACTTTTTTTTCTTTTCTTTAAAATAGAGCTAAATAATGTGAAAGAGTTATACCTGGATCAGTCTTCTTTGGATGTGAACTTTTTACAAAGTCTTAATGCTCTTCGTTCTCTTCGGACTTTAAGCCTGGACCAGATCAATGCAAATATTCCCACTTTCCAAAGTAAGTCTATAAAATGTTTCAGTTAGTTAACTTATTATTTCCTTTTTTACTAATATTTTCCTCTAATTGCAGGCTTGTCAAATTCCAATAACTTACTAAAGTCCATTGCAAACATTACCTCACTCAAGACTTTATCATTGTCAGGTCTTGGACTCACTGGCAGCATTCAAGGTTAGTTAATTTCCATAATAGTAAAATTTCAAGTCTCTACTTATTGTCTATCCCTCTAATCTCCTTCTCTTTAATATACATTTAGGCTTATGTCACTTCACAAATCTTCAAGAGCTCTATCTTTTTGGCAATAAGCTGAGCGGTAATTTGCCCCATTGTTTGGTGAATTTGACATTTCTTCAAAAACTGGATCTCTCTTATAACTATTTTATTGGAAACACTTCATAATCCCCATTAAAATTGCTCACATCTCTCACAACCCTATCATTGGATTACAATCAGTTTGAAATTCCATGTTCACTTTCTCCATTCTTCAACCACTCCAAACTCATGAACTTTGATGCTCGTGTAAATGACGTTTATACAGAAATAGAGATGGTCAATCGTAATTTGATACCCAAGTTTCAATTGAAGAGTCTTTCGTTAAGTTCCACTTTTGGAGGAGGATCATTTCTTAAATTTTTGTATCATCAACATGATTTGCACAATCTCGACATTTCTGGCATTACAATGATAGGATTGGGCTTTCCAAGTTGGTTACTAGATAACAATACAAAATTAGAAAGCCTTGTTATCACCAATTGTTCTCTTTCGGGAACTTTGGATTTTCCAGTACGTAATCCTAATGCAACTTTAAGGGATTTAAACATCTCCAGAAATCATCTTTATGGTCGTATTCCAATTGATATGTGTGCATATTTTCCAGGGTTAGAGTTGTTAGATCTATCGAAAAATGGGTTTACCGGAAGCATTCCGAAAGCTTGTCTAATTACACTTTCTTAAGTTTCTTAGTTGTGCATGATAACAAACTATTTGACAAAGTTCCAAAGTGGATTGGAACAATGGATTCTCTTCAAGTGTTGGATCTTTCAAAAAATATGCTTTTTGGAGGCATACCTGCAATATTGACAACTTTAGGGTTGCAAAACATTTATTTGTCGGGAAATAAATTGGAAGGACCTTTTCCCAATCTAATTTCCCTTTCCAATAATTTGACAGTTGTGGATGCCAGCCATAATTGTTTAATTGGTATCATTCCAAAGTAGATTGAAAAGTTTTATATGTTAACGTATCTTTTTTTAATTTTAAAAAGAAATTATATAACTGAAAATGCTATAGAGCTACAATGTACAATCCTAAGAAAAGGAGAAAACCCAGATACAATCACAAAAAAGAGGTAGTTTCAAAATACCTCTGCCAAAAATCAGCCCAAGAGCAACTCCACCAACTACAGATACCAACGCCTACGCATTTCCAAACTCAATCCTCCTAGTTTTCCAGATACAATAAGAACTTCTCTAATCCCATTAACTATAAAATCAGCTAATTCATATTTCGATCTCTCCAGTTGCTTATAGATTCGATGATTCTGCTCCCTCCATATATTGTATATTAGCTGCTGAAAGGAGATCTGGATAATGAGCCCATCAGACCGACCTGCTCGAGTTTCCCTAATTGAGGTAGCTAACACCTCACTCCACCTATAAGAGGGCGGAAACAGGCCAACAAGATGCACAACGTAGCTCCTAACCGTTTTGGAATACTCGCATTCAAACAACAAATGGTCCCGTCACTCCTCAACTTGATTACAAAGCACACAAATAGGGTCAAAGTCACCAAACCATTTGTCTTTTGTACGCAACTTGTTTTTAATCGCCAACCAAACTACAAACGTCGCTTTTGGACTACCAACCTGTTGCCAAACCACGTCAGCCCAACTTACCTCCTCCTGCCTCCCTCTGCCTACATCATGTGCTGATTGAGTTGTGAAAACCCCACCGTTATTAGCAGACCACAATGGTTTATCATGCACAGACCCAATCACAATACTCTGGATGTAGTGATCGAGGGTATGGCCGAATCTACAATTTGGCCTTTGAGCCCTCCAACGAACCACCCATGCCACTAATGCCTCGTTAGGAATGCGAGTTCTAAATCCAAACAAGTTAGGTCTCAGCCAAAGAGGGCTAAGACCATGCCAATTATCAAACCAGAAGCTTACCCCATCTCTGTGCCCAATATGCCACTGAATGTAAGGGTAAATCAACTCCCGGATATGCAACAAACTTTTAAATATCCAAGAATAATGTAACCTCGATGGAATATGCCAAAAACTTTGCCCGCCGAGGCGATAAGTCTGCACCCATTTAACCCACAGGGCTTCCCTATCTGCAAATAGCCGACAAATACGCTTCATCATCAACACTCGCTACATCTGAGAGATAGAAATTATTCCTAAACCCCCTTGCTTTTTGGGTACCACAATTTCACTCCATTTGACTTTCGCCGCTTTGCAATTACCATTCTTACCCGTCCATAGGAAGGCTTTCAAAATATGCTCCATTTCTTTTATAACCCTTTTCGGGATAATAACATGAGCTGCCCAATGGATATGCATACTGTTCAACACCGCAACAATTAAGGTAACTCTCACAGCAAAAGAAAGAAAATGATGTTGCCATGCATTGATGCGACTCATCAACTTTTCTAACAAAGGAAGAAAATCTGCAAACTTTGGTTTACCCGAAGTAATCGACACACCCAGATATCTGAAAGGATGATGTTGGAGAGGCAACCCCGCCAACCTACTGAGTTCCTCTCGATTAGTTACATCAGAAGAAACATAGATGCCGCTCTTTTGGGAATTCATTCTCATACTCGACCACCGAGAAAAAGTTTCCATCAAATTGAACATCCTGGAAATCACTTGTGGGTCCGCCTTACAAAGTAAAATTACATCGTCCGCATATAAGAGATGGGACAACTGCATCTCTCGACATCGGTAATGATATTGGAAGAGGCCATTGCATTGAGTCAGTATAGACAATAACCTGGACATTCCTTCCATAGCTAGAGTGAATAGATAAGGGGATAAAGGGTCCCCTTGTCGGACCCCTCTGTGAATCATGAATGGCTTCGTCGGAACTCCATTAATCAAGACACTAAGAGAGGGAGTGTGAATACACTGCTCTACCCATATGCAAAACAGAGGCGGGAGACCAATTCCTAGCATACAATCCGACAAATATCTCCAGCCAAGTGTATCATATGCCTTAAATAAATCTATCTTAACTGCACAACTGTCTACCCTCTTTCCAGAATGATAGTCCCCCATCAATTCTTGCAACAACAAAATATGATCCCCAATGCTACACGAGGGAAGAAACGCTCCTTGAGTATAGTTGACAATATCAGCCAAAATACCCATCAATGGCTCCGCCAAAAGAGAAGCAATCACCTTACACACTGCATTGCAACAAGAAATCGGACGAAAGTCTTTAACACGGTCAAGTCGTTCCTTTTTAGGTATAAGACAAATATAAGTGTAATTAATTTCTTTCAACATCTTCCACGAAGAAAAGAATTCCAAAATCGCTTCCGTGAACAATTGCCCCGTGATATTCTAGGTTTGTTGGAAAAACCCAACCAAGAAACCATCCGAGCCAGGCGATTTGGAACTATGAAGCCGAAATAGAGCCTCCTTGACTTGAAGAGTAGTGAACGGAGCACTAAGCATATCCGTGTGCTCTCGACTGAGTGTAGAATTCAGCACATTTCGCACACCAAAACCATTCCCCGAATCAACACTAGTGCCCATAAGTTGAACAAAAATTTCCCGAACCTGACTGGACACTGCTTTCTGCCCTCTCACCGTATTACCAGCATCATCGACCAACTCAGAAATGGTATTTGTATTACGACGACCCACAATAGGAGCATGGAAAAATTTTGTATTGCAATCGCCCTCCTTGATCCAAGTTTGTCGGGATTTTTGTTACGCAATAGAATCGGACAACTTTAATGCCTCCTAATACCTATATAAGCTCTCCACCTCCAGTGCTCGTAGTTGGTCATTATGGGGCTAAAGGTAGCAATTTTTTTGTACTTCCGCCAACCTATTGCTCAGCTCTTGAATATCCCGAGTGCGACTATGACTAAACTCCTTGATCACTAGTTTGGCCAATCTCAACTTCTGCATCAACTGAAACACTTTGTATCCCTAAACTTCAGATCATCACACCTACGCAAGCATATCAATAAAACCCCCAACCCCGAAGCAAACCATTGAAGAACCTAAAGGGAGCCCTAAGCCTCTGACCGCCACTAGGATGATGAATAAAGATGGGAGAGTGGTCAGAGAATCCAGGTTCATCAAACACCGCCGAGTCATACGGAAAAGCACCCATCCAATGCTGATTGACCAAGGCCCAATCCAACTTCTTCCGAATGTACAAGTTACCTCTCTGTTTATTCTCCCATGTGTACCATCTACCTCTCCCTTGAAGATCAACCAGATCAGTATGCGAAAATAGTCGCTAAAGCTCTTGGCCTACGCCACCATGAAACGTCACGCCTCCTTCAACCTCTGTCGAATTATGGCAACAATTAAAATCCCCTACGACCAGCCACGACTCTTGTAAACCCATCTGAAATTCTTGCAGCTCACTCCATAAGGCAGACTGTTGAAAAGCAAAGTTAGAGGCATACACTAAAGTGATCATAACAAGACCCTGTCTAAACACCTGACACTGCAAATGAATGAACTAGTCTCCCATCTTAAAGATATGCACTGCCACTTTGTGTTGATTATACCAACACAGAATCCGCCCATTATAATGATGCTCATGATTGGAGATGTAACTCCAATGAGGGCCTAAAATACCTAAATCCCTTCGATCCAAATTGGCTTTTATTTTTGTTTCAAGAAGTCCTACCAAAAGTCATTGAGAATCCGTAATAAGCTGCTTAACCATCAGCTTCTTTTGGGGAGCATTCAACCCCCTAGTATTCCAAACTAAAAACGTCATGTTAAAAAAGTCACTCCAGGGACATCACCCCTTTGTGCTTTTTCTTCTTTGCTTTCTTTTTGGCAATAGTTTTCTTCACAATCTCCCCCAAAGGTGGACTGAGCTCCGTCGACACCAACTCCAATTCCACCTCAATTCCAACATTTGGACTGGCTACAGTAGAAACTAGAGCGGCCTCATCCACTTGCTGTGCTAACCCTCCAACCTTGCCCCCTGTCTCCATTGACCCGTCCCACTCCATTTTCCATTGTAGGCTCTGAGCACGGAGAAGGGGACCCGCTAGCCAGCCCAGTCTCCCCCGGATCCTCCCTACCCACAGCGCAATCACCGCTACACCCAATAGCTTCCTGAGACTGATTAAGAAGAGCCTCAGCGCTAGAGACACAACCAGTCTGTTCAGTCTTCCTAATACTCTTATCCGGACACTGACTCCCCTGAGGCGGGCCTGTCCCTCGTCGGTTCTAATTACCCTGTCCAAGTCAGCACTCCAGCAAGATTCAAACAATCTCCCCGTTGCAACCCCCTACCGTCCGCCCAATCTAGGCTTCCACAGATAGGACACGGAGATGCGATCACAAATCAATTCCCCATTCTCACCAAGTCTTTTAATGGAAAAGCTATCAGGCAGCTCAAGGTCTTTAGGAACCTTAATACAAATCTTGGCATACCTATGCGGTCCATAGCCGCTGTCTGCACATCCATGCAAAGGGGATGGATTTTTCATAATAACTTTATAGGAGAGATCCCAGTTAATTTGTGGAAGATGACGAATGAGTTAAGGATAGTTGATCTTTCACATAATAAGCTCCCTGTACTCTCTACCAATTATTCGTATAAGTATAAGAAAGAAATTGTTGGTAGTGGAAACACTTTTTTTGGAGAGCTTGAATTTGTAGTGAAAGGAAACATTTTTTGTTACAAAATGGCACCAATTCTTAACATGGATTTTGTTGGATTGGATCTCTCGAGCAACAATTTGAAAGGCCGAATTCCTTATGAATTTGGAACTATTCAAGGTATCAACCTTTTGAACCTATCACATAATAGTTTAATCGGACCTATTCCTTTCTCATTCTCAAACATGTCTAAAATTGAGACTTTGAATCTTTCTTGCATCAACCTGAGCGGAACAATTTCTCATTAGCTTACAGAGCTAAACTTCTTATAAGTTTTCAATGTGTCTTACAATAACCTCTTTGGTGAGACACTCTGGGTTGCTCAATTTGCCACATTTGATGAGAGTAGTTATAAAGGGAATCTTTTCCTCTGTGGGTTACCACTATCGAAGAATTGCAATTCAGAAGCACCCACACCACCATCTTCAAATGATGATGAAGTTGACGACGGGCTTGTCAACATGAATGTCTTTTACATAAGTTTTTTTGTGACTTTTACTATTATATTAGTCACTATGTTTGCAATTTTGTACATAAACTCATATTGGTGAAAAGCATGGTTCTACTTCATCAAGAAGACTATCAACAGTTGCTACTACTTTTTTGTCAATAATTTTTCTTTTATATCAAAATTAGAGATAAGATAATTTATGGATGTAATATGTTATCTTTAGAGTACTCTTTAAACATCTATTGATTTACAATAATTAACGATGTTGCTTATGATTTATGTTAATGTCTATAATACCAATTTTTAGTTTTATTTCAATTTCTTAAATAGAGTTGATACTTGTGTAAATTTGTTATACTCAATTATAAATTATATTATTTCTTTAATGTTATTCAGTATTCTACTAAAACTTTCTAAGGAATAAAAGTAAGTAACCAATGTATGGAATAGGAATAAAAGAAAAATAGGAATTTCAAAAATGATATTTAAATATGTACTTCATTTTTCAACTAAAAAAGATATATTGTTGTTCATGGGCTTATATTGTTGTCGTTTTAGCTTATCCTTAATGTAGGAGAAGCTTCCTAAATATGTATTTTATATCTCATTCATTTCAATAAATTTTTTGACTAGCTCCTTCTCCTCGATCTGAAGGTCAAAATGATAACAACATAAAATTTATTTCAACTATGTATGAATGTTGGAATAAACTTAGAATTCCGAAGAAACAGGACAAAATAAAGAACATGAACAATCATGGTATAGAACTTAAGCTAAAGGAACAAAATTTAGCAATTTCTTCTGGTGTAAGAGTCCCTGTTATGTCTTGCTTATTAGCTAGAGTAAGTATAGATTCTCCAAATAACCTCTGGCAATTAAACAGACAAATTAAAAAAGAATACATATTCAAAGTAACAAATCTCTAACAATTACATAAAAGGAGAAACCTTGAGAAGACAATACCTCTTCTTTCAAAAGATTGTCAAGTTCCATCTTGCAACCATCTAACCTATTCCACCAATAGAATCTAATGGGTTTTTGCCCCCAGCATCCCATTGGGCTAATAACGCTGGTGTCTTCCCCATTGATCTTCGGTACAATTATCGTCTTCCCATAATTGTCAAGGCCCCTAAACAGCTTACAAGAATTTGAAAACATTGTATATACTTACACATAACAAAGAGACAAAGATAAAAGAGGACACCCACAATAAGTATACGCATTTCCTTCCCCTTACTTTTGATTTTAAGAATGATGCTAAGCAACTCCATTGTACTTAATATTTCTTTCTTCTTCCAAGATGCATTGTTACTACAATTTACAATAAGAACGCACACATTTAGGGATAAGAAAACTAAAAGTTAAGCCAAACCCCTTAGTTATTCAACCTAATCAAGCAAATTAACTCAAAAACTAACCAATTGATCTCGTAGATTGCGAAAAACAAACCTAAATAGTTGAAAACTAGAAGAAGAGGGTCGTTGTCAGATTGCACCTCCACGAAGGGCGAATGGACAGCAAGACGGGATCCAAGCAAAATGAGTGAATTTACCATAGAAAGTGATTAAGATATGAACTTTATAGTCAAATTTTGATTTCAGATGCCGTTTAGTGGTTAGGTCCACTCATAAGGGTCCAAGAACTAGTCCAAGAACTTTGAGCATAAGGCCCAATAAACAAAACCAGCTTGGCGGGAAAAATTGCTTATTTTTGGACCAAAAGGATTTTCAAGATCAGGGAAATAAGAAAGTTCTCCTCTTTGCTTGATTTTTCTTTCTCTGCTTCGATTTCCTGTAACCAATGGCCAAAGACACTGCCCAACTGCCCACTGCTAAGGTGTCGTACAAGAATGCTTGGTCGGAAGGAAACCAATCATTTCTTCTCTCAATCACTTATTGACGATCTCCAAGTGATGAAACCAATCATTCCGAATAACTAATCGCTTTCTTTATCGGAAAAACCTTTTTTTTTATTAGGGGATTACTCAAATATTGAATCATTTGTACATACACTTATACAAATATTTTGTCTTATAGACTTTATATAAGTGCATGTATAAATATTTTGTCTTACCAATATAATAATAAGAATTGTTTCAGACCTCAAGTAACATATTTATTTAGCCAACAATATATAAGTATATATGATGATCACTCACGTCGTAATAATATATTTTGTTCTTCTATATATAAACTCTTACTTTACCATTTACTTATTTTTCTAAGTTTTTTTTCCGCTAGTCAGGCCATCTCTTTATGAACCCCTTATCCTACCATTTATTACCGAAGCGACGAACATGACTGGTCCTTAGCGTGTTCATATAATTGCATATTAGCTTTATATTTATATAATTTGTTTACATATGTTTTTATAATTAATAAAATGTATCATATTAATTTATTATAATTGAAATATTCAGTTTTAATTTGATTTTACCAAATTATTTATTTATTTTAATTTGATTACTCTAATTTTAATTTTATTTTCTATTAATTAAGAGATAAATTTAGTGCACATCCCATGCGAAGGATTTGGAAAGAACAACTTTTGTTGACAATTCAAGCTCAAATATGGGCATTAAACATATTAGTTGGAGGGTCACATGTGCTACAACTAACTTTTGTTGACAATTTAAGCTTGAATATGGGCATTAAAAATATTAGTTGGAGGGTCACATATGTTACGACCAACTTTTGTTTACAATTCAAGCTCAAATATGAGCATTAAACATATTAGTTGGAGGGTCACAAATGCTACAACCATTATCTGTTTTTTTTTTCTCACTAATTTTGCTAACTCTTTCTTCTGTTATTCCATGTCTTTGTGTACATTTTAACCTACCAAATTATTTCTAAAATGATCAAACATGATAAGATGTGATTTGATTGAAGAATAGTGATACATATATGTTTATGTATATATAAATAATTACTTAAATTGTTTATCTCATAAATTATATATAAATTATCAATTTTATAATTATTTTTAAATAAATTATATAATTAATTAATTAATTTAATTTTTTGTGCTGTCTTGTATTAATTTAATTAATATGAGAATTTAATTAATTTAATTTTCAATTTTTCTTGATTCATGTTAGTCCATTTATCCATATCTTTGCAGATACTTTTGCTTATGAATTATTTTCTAAATGATTAATACAGCAAGACATGAAAAAATCTTTGCTTAGTATTGATTATTTGCCATGTCTTTATAGACATTTTTCCTTATGAATTATTTTCAAAGTGATCATAAACGGTAAGATGTAATTTAATTAAAAAAATAATGTCTACGCCTTATAACATTTTGATTCATTTATAGATACACCTATATAAATATTTAAACTAAAATATGAGAGAAATTTTATTTCAAAATTATAGTCCGAAAATAAATCAAAAAAGTAAATATTAATTATAGTATTTATTTCTATAATTCTTTGACATTTTCTTGTGTATTGTTTTGTCTTACCAATATAATAATAAGAATTGTTTCATAATAAGATAACTCATTTTCTTCTCTCAATCGCTTATTGACGGGCAGCAAGTGATGAAGAAGATAATATTTTAGAGTGGCGAGCAGGTCTAAAGAATTAATCGTTTACTTTATCGAAAAAATTCTTTTTATTATTATTATTTTTTGAGGGGACTACTCGCATCAAAATATGATTTTGTTTTCTTCTACATATAAAATCTTACCCTACCATTTACTTATTTTTCTCCCGTCAGTCCATGTCTTTATAAAGCCCTTACCCTACCATTTACTGCCGAAGTGATGAACACGATGAGTCTTCTTTTTTCAGTCAGTCCATGCTTTTATGAACCCCTTACCCTACTATTTATTGCCGAAGTGATTAACACGATAATTCAATCTTAATTCTTAAACTGCGCACCACTTCGAAGCTTTTGAAGCTTTATTGACTGTAAATTTGATGGCTTCATCTACTCTATATAAGTATTAACTCTTAAGCTGCGCAGCACTTCGAAGCTTTTGAAGCTTTATTGACTGTAATTTTGATGGCTTCATCTACTCTATATAAGTATTAACTCTTAAACTGCGCACCACTTCGAAGCTTTTGAAGCTTTATTGACTGTAATTTTGATGGCTTCATTTACTCTATATAAGTATATTATATATTTGCTGGATTGTATGTCCCCTAGTATAAGACACGTACGATGCACGTGATGTTAGTTGTTTCAAACGTATTTGCTTGTTGACACGTATGATTTACTTTCGTGTGGGAAGTGGGATCTGTCTTCTAAGTTCTAACTACAGATTTTATCTTAAGCCGCAAACTGTTAACTGTCAAATATTGAATTTTGCAATATTTAAATTTGTCAACCTACTAGAGGCAGAATTATGGGCAGTTTATCACTGCTTGCACCTCGCATGATTACATGGTTATTCCAAAGTGGATACGTCTATAGATTTAGCCTTGGTGGTTTCTTTCATTTCTAGCAAGCATCATCAGAATGGTAAATACTATGGTGTCAGTCATCAGAGAATTCCTTTTTCGGAATTGGGAGGTGTGGGTGTACCATGTATATTGAGAGGACAATCGTTGTGCAAACTGATTAGCTAATCACAGTTACAAATTGCTACTAGGAGTACAATGATTTCACAAGGTTGTGGGTGAAATTTCACCCTTATTGTTAGCAGACTTGTTGCTCTCCCTCGTGTAACACACATGTAATTCTTCCTTGGGCTTAGGCCCCGTCACATATATCCAAAAAAAAAAAAAACCTACTAGAGGGCTACAGCTCCCTCCCAGTTAATCCTATAAGTGATTGTTCTTTCTTTTTCTTACATTTTCACTTTGGCCGTGAACAAGAGAGATGACCAACTCTTTAGCTTTATAGCAACAACGACGACATCAGCCTTTTCAATGTGGCCAGGCGTGTGATAAAGTCCGTATGTCTCCTTCAAAGCTTGGGGTCGGGGACCAAATCAAAAAGGACGTGCCAATTAGGTCTTACCTAGCAGTAGGATTAAATCCAAAATCAATCAAGAAAAGCTACCAAAATTCCTTGTGTATAAATTTTTATCAAAAAAAGCTACCAAAATTCCTTATGAATAAATTGTCATTCAAATACAAATAATTAAATTTTTATGATTTTAATTTTTATAATAGAAAGTTAAAATTTTACGTATGTTAAATGAACTATAAGTCGATAATTTTTTGAAATTGAACTCTTTATCATGTTTGAGAATAAGGAAAATAAATTTTTAATTAAAATATGGATTTAGATTGATAAAAACTATAAACAATATCCATTATAATTTATACCACAACAACAATCCAAGTGTATAAGACTCTCCGTTTTGAGACTTCCTTTTGCATTTTACTTTTAAGTTTGTTGAACATGATTATGTTAGAAATATATTAGTTCTTGAATTGCAAAATATAATAGCTTTCTCTTTTTAAAATTGTTAAAATTACTTCCCATAAATATTGATGAAGGATTAAGTCTTTTTTAAAAAGAAGTAGAAGGTGATCAAATATGCAATGTGAAACTACACAAGAATTCATGTATAGATAGGTGTAAATGGCAAAGATAAAAGTATGAAGTAGTATAACCAATATATAATAGTGATATCCATTTCTGGTTAGGAACGTCAAGCATAGGCTAGATCCAGTTCAACTAAGGATACAAAATGAAGTAACGGCAAGTTGAAGGAATTTACTATTTAAGGAAGAGCCAATGCAACTGTGAATACGAACGAAATGATACAGAAGCTTGCGAAGCTATATTGTCAAAAGCATACATATTCTTGAAATTGATATCTTTGTAAAAATTCTCTTGTAGTTAGAAAGTGAAATTCTATTGAGAGAGATTACTAAAACTCATATCAAGCAAACTTCATTTTTATTTTAAAACTTGTAAAGCCTAGTGAAATACTAGTGTAGAAGGTTGAAAAATATTAACTTGTGAGCTTGGAGAGGTTCGTCAAATTACTACTTAATTTTATAATGAAACACTCAAGTTGAATAATTGGGAATTGAAAGAACGTTTAGGTTGTAAGCCAAACTAGTATAAATCGACTGCATCATTCTTCTCTCTTTCTCTTTATCTTTTATATTTTCGTATTATATTGTGCATGTTTATTTCAATAAAAGGCTCCTTCACTTTTATGATAGGTTTATTCTATTTTCGATTTGCAAATGGTTCCATTCATTTTAACAGGCTAGTATTGTCTGATAGATACCTATTGTTTTAATCTTTTACAGGCTCCTATTTTTATACGAATTGAAAGTAACTTGCAAAATATTTTTTAAATCACACATAATTGACTCCCTCTTGCTTATGTTTGCTTTATCACTATTATTTTTGATGGTTTATACAACTACTTATATAAATATTCAGTCAATTTAAACTAAAAAATATAAAAAAAAATTCATTTTAACACTGAAGTCCAAAAATAAATTGAAAAAATAGCCATGATGAAGAGAATATTTTAATAAGATGAGATCTCAGTGAGCGGTAAAGGAAAGTTTATAAATAATGGCGAAATCCATGACTTGTAGAATGTCAAGCATAGTGATCTTGTTAGTTAAGCGTACTTTTCAGTTTTCTTCAATAATTTCTCCAGGTCTTCGTTCTCTTGTCAATCCATGCATGACTTCGTATGAACTCTACTACCGAAGTGGTGAACACGGCAAGACTTTAGCGTGTTCGTATAATTGCCTACTAGCTTTATAATTTTTGTCTACATAAATTAATATAAGTTTAATAAAAAAAAGTTACAATAAAAAGTATCAGAATATTTA
>JANTNU010232444.1:0-14147 GCA_024752395.1 Erythroxylum havanense
CTAAGGATGATTAGTCTGGAGAATATGATTATGATTATGATTAAGATTAGGATTAATTAATCTGACACAACGTTTTAAACTTAATTAAGTAATAATTCATCATCCAACGGTAAGTTCTCTCCTTCTGGACACTCTCGTGTGAATGAGAATGTGATGTCAGTATGTCACCATGCCAGGCTTTCTTTTGTTTTGGTCATTTTGACCGTCATCGTGCTCAATTGATACAATAAAGTGATGAAACGTGAATCTCGTGGACAGTTATAGGTCCGGCCCTGAGGTCAATGGGTAAGGCTAGAACTGACCAGAGTTTAAGTTCAAAGTCTTGATGAGATTAGGTCCATTGGCCCGAGTCGATCCATTCACAACCTAATTCGGCCCATGACCCAAAATTTTAGGTCAAAATCGGGCTAGATCAAATCAAAATTGATATCCTACTTCCGGTTAATCTCTCTTTGCTTCATCGTGTAATTTGGGAGGTAAAAGTGTTGATAACGGGGTTTACTTGCCAAGATCAACGCCACCAATTATTCGCTCTCGTGCGTATCCAAAAAGATGGGGAAAGGAAAAAAAAAAAAAAGGGAAGAAGGAAAGCTTTTGTTGACAGGTTGCTGATGCTCATCATCACCCCCTTCCTCGTCCGAGCGAGTTCAGATCTTCTGTTCAGTTTTATGGTGTTTTATCGTGTTCAGTGAATCTCAGCTATTCATTTATATAGGTCTCATATAGGCTCCACATAAATAAACGTGGAGCTCGCATAAATGAATGACTGAGATTTACTGGACACAATAAGACACCATAAAACTAAATAGAGGATCTAGTTTCCATCCAGATCGAGGCATTTTTTCGGAATTAAATTACAATTTAAAATTAATAACGAATTTAGATTTTTTATATATTAAATTATGTTTCATTAAACTCGAAAATAAGTCAAATCTGATAATATTATTAAATAATTTGAATTTCATTAAATTATATTTAAAGGTCAAATAATTTTATTAATTACAAAATTCTTTATATATTAAATAAAATAGTATTATTTTAATTTGAATCCGCTAGAATTAAATTTAAAAAGTCCTTTAAAACTTAATTTTTATTAATTTAAAATTAACTAACTTCAGTTGTATTTTGTCTTAATTTTGAAAATTTACAACTCTAATTTTAAAAAAATTTCTTTTATATTAATTAGGCCCCATCTCTCTGTCGTATTTATGATATTTCATTACTACTGCTCATTCCTTACAGTGTACACTCCCGTGATCTTTCTTGAACAAAAAGTACAAGGACTATTTAGTAAATAAGAAAAATAAAAACATTATAAAATCTCAAAATTATAGTGGTAAAGCAATTAAATTTGTATGTTTTAAAAGAATAGTTTAAATGTTAAGAAATAAATGATTCTATTTATCTTAAATTCTAACTAATAAATAAGACTTACAAAAAATAAATAAATAGATACTTATAAATATGGTAGAAAGAGGAAAACATGAATAAGTGTTATGCGAGTTCAGATCCTCTGTTCAGTTTTATGGTATCTTATTGTGTTCAGTAAATCTCAACTATTTATTTATATGGATCCCATTTGAACTCCACATAAATAAACGTGAAATTTATATAAATGAATGACTGAAATTTATTGGACACAATAAAATACTATAAAATTGGACAAAAAAAATCTGATTTAGATGTCACCTATTGAAGTATCAAATCAGACGAATAATCTGATTCCCGCAAATTACAAACAAACCGGAAAAGGCCAAAGCTTTTCAATGATTCCTGCAGGAAAAGACAGAAAGCCCCTGAGTACGGAAGAAAAGGCCCTGAGATGAACAGGTGGTGTAAGGAAAGGGAAAGTCCGTTCTCTTTGGAAGTGCAATGGTTTTCCAACTTAGACCACCGAAGTTCACGTTAGAAATTCACTGAAAGAGAGAGCTAAGCTAATGGAAGAAACTAACATCCAAAAGACGGAGAGAAAGTTTATTACCTTCTTTTAATAACTTCCTTCTCCTTTTTCTCTCGTTCCCTCCCAAACAAAAGGTACATTTCCCATTCTGTTACTCTTCCTTTTTTACTAGTCTCCGATCGTTAGATTGTGATATGAGGTGTTTCATCCCTTCATGCACTACGATTCTTTCTGTAATGCATCAGATTTTTCTTTATCAGTGCGTTTCTGTTAAGCTTTCTTTTATTAGTCAATGTTATGGATTGTAGAATGCGGTTCTGTGGTGATTGATGGCATATATATATTGTATAGCATGAGCATGACGGTTTAACCGATCAAAAGGTGTGTGAGATGTGACGTCGTGATCTGGTGGATCCAAGGATGACTGCCAACAAGAGTACGGAATCTTCTCAGGTACATTTCGTGTTTGCGTTTTTCGACTGGTTTTTTTGCATGTTTTCTATTTTTTTCCCCTCAATTCGTGTGTTGATTACGTCTGGAGTTTTGTGTGTTTTGTTGCTCGATCTCGATATCGGTTTCTGCCATTGTGTAGGGAGATGGTGGCGGTGGACCTCCACCCCCTCCGCATTCCGGGCAGACCGATCAGCTGGAGTCTCGGAATAGCAATATGGTAATCAAATTTGCGACTCGGAATCTTCTAACACTTGTTTTATCTTTTTTTATCCAAGTATTGTAACGGCCAAATGTCGGGGTCATCATTGATAATCGAGTCATTAAGTATATAATAACAGGAAAAAGTTATAAAACCATCATTTTGGTCACTTTTGGCAATGTATTGATCCATTCGACTTTTGCGAGTTTGTTCGGAATGTGCTGGCTTTCATATGACGCATTATGAAATAGGATACCCGTAAGTAAATTGATAGTTATTCGAGGGCAGTGATGTGTAAAGTGGATTATGGTTTGTAAGGCTTATTACTTCACGTGGCTAGTGTTCGTTGCGTATACTATTTGTTAGTTTTTGCCGTTAATGTTCTGGACACTTGTAGTTTGATCGAGTATAATCTGTCTCGCAGGTTTTCAAGAGTGGGCCTCTTTTCATATCATCCAAAGGTATACCTTCATTGCTTTGGTTTGATATTTCTTCTTACAGTGAGTGATAAGCGGGCTGGAACTGATCACACGAGCCTTAAATGCTCTTGCATTGAGTTTATCTGCAATGATGCAGCCATTGTGACTCAGTTTTTAGAATCAGTCACTACTCGTTAGAAACTAATTTGCTGGTTTTGGTAACTTAGGGATTGGATGGACATCCTGGAAAAAGAGGTGGTTTATTTTAACACAAACTTCACTTGTTTTCTTCAGAAGTGATCCGGTACGTAGTATGAATGTGTACTTATTGAGGATGGTCAACTTATACTAGGGGTTTCCTGTTAACATTTATGAATCATTGAGGTTTTATTAGGGTTTCTTTTCAGAATGCTGTTCCTCAGAAGGGGAGTGAAGTGAATTTAACCCTTGGTGGCATTGACCTCAACAATTCAGGCAGGTTGGCTTGCTTTTTCAGATTGGACTTCATTATTTCCCAACTCTATTATCATGGTTGCCAATGTTACGGTTTTTATTCTACTTTACTAACTTTAGAGTGCTTTTGCATAATCTCTAGTGTTGTCGTCAAAGCAGATAAAAAGCTCCTGACTGTTCTATTTCCTGACGGCCGTGATGGAAGAACTTTCACTCTTAAGGTGGTCTTTTAGTTCTTCTTTAAAAAATGTTCCTTCTGATAGTGTGTTTGATAGCATTATTACACACTTCTCTCTGTATATTCTTCTAATTCGTGAAAGGGATGAGCCCGAGACAAGTCAGCCCAAAATTTAGACTTGTCTCTGTTAGTTTGATAAAGCTAGAGTTTCTGCAGTCATCTTGCTTTAATTTTCTTTACAAAGTGGTCATTTTTTCTACCTTTATATATCTTTGAAAGGATGTGCAAGAATTTCTTTGACAAAACAAAAGAAATTAGAGGCTTGACATGGTCTGAAGTGAAGAATTTCATACTGATTGCATTTGTTCATGTCTGAGCTCCCATTCCAGGCTTTCCTCATTGAAGAAACAAAACTAAATAATTTAGGTTTTGAGTTTGTTTTCATTATGACACAAAAACGCTAAGTTGAGTATTGTTAAGCATAGTTTTCAATGCATTTCACATTTTAGATTGTTTCTATTTTGAAACCAAGTTGATTGGGGTGATGCTTTTGATAGAAACAGTTTTGGACAAAATGAAATTCCATTTAGATATATGGTAATTTATCACAAGTGCATAAGTAAGGAGGCTTGCCCATTATGTGAGTAAAAAGTTAGTGTTCTTCTGTTGGGGAATTGAGAGAGAAAAAGTAGTTAAAAGTCCATGTTGCAGAACTGCACTAAAGGAATTTCTTTTCACTACTTTTTCCTTTCATGTTTAATTTCCTTCTTAGTATAATAGGTTAGTCTTCTTGGTTATACAGGCTGAAACTACGGAAGATTTATATGAGTGGAAAACTGCACTTGAGAATGCACTCGCACAAGCACCAAATACGGCAGCTGTCATGGGGCAAAATGGTATCTTAAAAAATGAGCAGGCTGATGGAACTGATGGTTCAGCTGAAAAGTGTATGTTATTTGTTGCTTTGCAACTAAGTTTGTAAAATTGCGTTACAGGCTTCAATATTGAGTTTCTATAAAACCTCAAGGAAAGAGCACTTGATATTTTTTTTATGGTCATTTAGAGACTATGGGTACTCAATAGCAACATGCTAATTAAAAAATGGAATTCTAGGAGATTACTGATAAAGTTATTTTAAACATCTGATTCTGCATCAACAGCTCTAGTTTTCCATGAAAACAACAAATAATTTTCTTGTTAGGTTTGTTAGTCCAATGTTTTCAATTCCTTTTTCTGACTTCCCTTAGATCATAATATGACAATGTGTTATTTTTGCCTATATTATCAATTGTGACAATCTTTGTAAATTGCCTTTTGTCATGGTTTTTGGGGCATAAAGATCTTACATTAAATGCTGGCCTTGAAATCCAACTCGCGTTTTACTTCACTGAGATGCTGATATCTTGGCACTACTCCACCCTCTTATTTTTGTAGCAAAGGAGAAGCCACCTGCTAAGTCATTGATTATTGGCAGACCAATCCTGCTTGCCCTAGAAGATGTTGATGGGTCTCCATCTTTCCTGGAAAAGGCTCTAAAATTCATAGAAGAGCATGGTATGTATTACTTTCCATTATATCTGTTTAAGATGCATGTTTAAGTACCAAGATACATTTTTGCATACTTTCCTCTAGGAATGTTGAATACAGGAGATGCTGTATGATGTTCAAGTTGTCATGCCTGCACTATCTGAGACTGCATGTATCTTATCCTTTTCCTGCTGCTCAGAAGGAATTTGTTTCTGCTTGTTCTTCTGTAGTTGGAAACTTGGAATTAACGTGTGTGAAGATATAATAGAAGTATTTGCTACTATCTAATTGTCTGGTGTAAGTAGAAAGGAAGAGGATCAACTTCTGCACTTTCTTGTGTGGTGTCTGTATTAAGCTCAAAAGGGCATTTTCACTGTTAGTGCCATTTATTTTGATTGGTTTTTATGCATGGAAGTTATTTTCCTCTGGATATCTTGATTGTGATGTTGACGTTTCTGTCTTTGGGCCTTTAATATCCTTATAACCTGAAATTCATGATTAACATAAAGTATATACTTTATTTTCCAAGTTATGGATCATTCAATTCTATTACTTGTGAAACAAACATGTAATTGTTAGTCTATTCGACTTTGAAATTAATTTCCCATGGGGGTATAGGCATGCATGCATGCTTGCAAAATTGTATTCTTCAGAGAGGATTAAAGTAAATTAATATGCATCAAGCATCAATAGGACCTTCTGTCTTTGACCTAATCCATTTACCCCTATTAACAAATAGACCTTCACATGACAGATCATTGATAAAGTACTGTAACCGGTTGTATTTTTATGAGATCCCCTTCATTTTATTTGTGCATTGACTTATAAAGATGTTTGAATCTCATCAGCTAAAAAATGATTCACAGGAATTAAAGTTGAAGGCATCTTGCGACAAGCTGCAGATGTTGATGATGTTGAACGTCGAATTCGAGAATATGAGCAGGGTTGTTATACATTGATTACCATTTATTTTCTTCTACTTCCAATGCAGTCGCAGTAGGCTGTCTTCTTTCAAATTTCACATGTATGAATTTTGAAAGTTAGGTATCATGAGCAACAAACTATTGATCTAGGCATGTTGACGGTTGAGTGTTGAGATATTAAGCAGTGATGAACTCCTATTAGGCATATTGACGGTTGAGTGTTGAGATATTAAGCAGTGATGAACTCCTATTAGCTCATGAAGTCCCTTCATTGTCTAAAAATTCTGGGTTATACTATAATTGCAGGGAAAACAGAGTTTATTCAGGGTGAGGATGCACATGTCATTGCTGATTGTATCAAGGTTTCCTTTCCTTTGTTTTAGGTCACAAAAAGTGGTATTTTTCTTGTGATAGGCTGGAGCAAAATTTGAAAGCAATGATTTTTTTTTCATGTTTCAGTATTTTCTTCGGGAGTTACCTTCATCACCAGTACCTGCATCTTGCTGCAATGCTCTTCTAGAAGCATGTCGTAAGTCTACTGCTGAAGTGCTGATGCCAATGTTTTGTTCTTTTCTTCCTGTTCTTATGGATTTCTTATGTAGTATGCTTGCAGAACACTTGACAACATAGCAAATTCATCATAACTTCACCTATTGCTTCTACAATTTCTTCAATATTATTCAAATCTTAGTCCTGAACTGCAGCCAGGCTGCTTGGTCCATGTGACAATTCATCTTTGAACTGGAATTATCAATTTGAAGACGGATTACTTATGTTTGGTTGCTTAATTATGCAAAATTTTTGTTCTAAACGCTACAGGAGATGGAGAGTTTGTTTCTGAAGTTCTAATTTACAGTCTGTCAATTGATTCAACTCCTCATATATCATCTCTGTAGCTCTAAATTTCATTAATTGCTGTAGTAAATGATTACTATATTTGATACATGGGCTTTAAATTTTTCATGGTGGTATGGGGCATTCGCTCAGCTTCCCTATAATATCAAGATTGTTTTCATTGCTTAAAACGGTTTTATCATTACATTACTTAGTAAGCTTCTTTATGTTAAATAGCAGAAATTATTCGCATGTCTACAGGATAACTCTTGAGTTAATGATGGATCATGGTCTATCTTAAAAACTATCAGAAACTTGATTGACTACTACTTTTAATTTATGGATCTCCTTTTATGTTAATTTATGGCTCAGCTGTTGGAGTAAGATCAAAGATTGAGTGTTAGACTACAGGATGATAGTTTGTGATTATCTTGTCAAGGAATTAACTATTTAGCTGACTTCTAGACAGAGATCTGACATTCTTTCTTTTA
This sequence comes from Erythroxylum havanense, assembly GCA_024752395.1. NCBI lineage: Eukaryota > Viridiplantae > Streptophyta > Magnoliopsida > Malpighiales > Erythroxylaceae > Erythroxylum > Erythroxylum havanense. The sequence continues at coordinate 7,378 of JANTNU010232444.1, forward strand.
CCAACCATTAGGTTTCTTAGATGTTTTAGTCAGGCGAAAATGCAAGAACACTTTTCATGCTATAGGTGCTGCTTTATATTGGTTTATTCTTTTTGATCATTGGATGAATTTACAATCTTCAGGAATTGATCGTAGTAAGAGAGTGAGTGCCATGCGTACAGCAATATGTGAAACTTTCCCTGAGCCTAATCGTCGTTTGTTGCAAAGGTAGTTTATCTTTTTCTGTATTTTGAATTATGTGAAATTTAACCTAGCATAGACTGTCACTAACTTTTCCGTTTACTGTATTTCTGCTGTGATATTTACTTCTATTTGATTATCCACCATGTTTACTTTAAAACTAAATTCCTTATAATGTGTTCAACATGCAACTTTTTATTAAGTCTTATATGCAAGTGCGGTGCCATCTGTAGAATTTTTATTTCTTGACCTGAATAAAATTTGTACATGCTGTTGTTTGGGAGAGGCAAGTGGTTAAGAAGATTTAGTGTGCACAGTGACAAAACACCAAACCTTGATTGAAAAATAAGTGGACCAGCATTCTTCTGTGTTTCCAAGTACTCTCACGCCTTAATTTCAGAATGTGTACTTCTGTTCCAGAGTTATGCATGATGTGGCCTTGTTGAAGCCTCCAATTCTGAATTTTGATGAATAATTGGTTCCCAATAAGTGAATGCTTAATTATTGTAATTCCTGCTTCATGTTTATTACACTATAAAATGAATGCCGGTCTCATGGTATTGGTTCTTGACTTCAGCTAAAGGCAAACCTGACTGTGATAACTGTAACATATAAATTTGGACCTTTTAATTTAGGACAAAACATTATGTTAGGGATGCTTGAGGTGAAAAACAATTGTAAAAATTTTGTTCATTGCATAATTGTTTCTTACATCTTTCTCCTTATCAAAGCGGTGCTCTTTTTGTCTGCGGCACTTATTTTGGATCAAATTGTTTTATTTTCCTTTGTTATTCAGAATTCTTGTAATGATGCAAATTGTGGCTTCTCACAAAACTGTGAATCGAATGAGTACTTCAGCTGTGGCTGCTTGCATGGCACCTTTACTTCTTCGTCCTCTTCTAGCCGGAGACTGTGAAATTGAAACTAACATTGACGTAGGTGGTGATAGTTCAATTCAACTTTTGAAAGCTGCTGCTGCAGCTAATCATGCTCAGGCCATCCTTATCACATTACTGGAAGAGTATGGCACCATATTCAGCGTAAGTAGTTATCTTCTCTATGTTTCCAGCATGGCCTTGATTATTACGCTGAAACACAGCTTGCATTGGAAGGTTTCTCTTGTACTTGGGGGATTCATGAGAAGTTGGAATGATTAGCGCGGAAATATGGATGAGATATTCTGGCATAGTTTTGGAGTCTATTGTTGAAATAGCAAGATCATGGTCACTGGTTTATAACAAATAAATTCTCAAAAATTCTTATCCTGTTCCTGTCATTGAAAATGTCCATCAAATAATGAATAATAAGTGCATTTTCCAAAGAAAGAGATGTGCTTTTCTTCCTTATTATCCTTTTATGGCTGCAATTACAAAGATTTTCTTCTCAACTACTTGAGGAATAATGTATGCTAGATAAAACAGCTAAGATGAACTTGTATAGAGGCTCCTGTTGGCAATTTGCAGTAGAAAAACAATGATTTGACCATATTGTCTGGTGCTGATGGGAATCGAAATATCCAAATTGGAGAAATTAGTAGCTTTTTCATTGTTTCTGTGCTGACTTCATTTGGAAGCAGCTTTTACCATGTGCTTTATTTAATTTGATACGGTGATTACAGGAAGGTTCCATGTCTCCCGGACTATATACAGACTCAGAGGAGTGTGAAAGTGAAGGAGAGGTAACTGATGATGATGAATACTATGAAGATGATGAAGAAGATGATGCCACGGAAGAGGGTGATGCTTACACAGATGATGATCTTGAAGATGTCTCAGCTGGATCCTACACTGGGAGTGATGGCTCTGGCGAAGATGACCTGTCTGTCAATAAGGTTTGTCCACTTTTTTTTTTTCATATTCATTCTGCTTTCCTCTTTTGAATTCCGTATCTTTTTATTTTTACCGCATTTTTCTGTGCATGCGAAGAATATTATTCGGAACCAACCCTGAGAGCTTTGCTAAAAATTATTCAAATGCTCTTTGCTTCCCTTTTCTCCTTTTTTGTCTACCAAAAGCTTGATAACTCGAATTTTGAAAGGTTTATTGTCCTCAAATTTGATGTTATTCAAGCCATCAACCGGTGGCCTCCCTTACTCCAATTCCCTGAACTCCTACTATTATCCATATCTCAAGTTCTTACCTTTCCATCCTCTCTTCTCTTCCCTCTCTTAGCTAATAACTGGAATCTTGAAAAGCATAATATCCTCAAAATCAATGTTACTCAAGCCATTGAAAATGGTGGCCCCCTTCATTTCAATACCTGAACTTCTGTTATTTGTGTTCTGACTTCTGTCACATTTTATATCATTACTCCATGCTACAAGTCTTCCATATTCCAGCTCCTCCCCAACATCCTGTTCTTTTAGCATACTGTGTTTTCACTATGCTTCAGATTAATTAATGCCTCATGTTTTGCTTTCTTTTCGTTGCTTGTTTGTGTTTCTAGTTTATACATAGAAACAAGGGAAAGAGGTATATGCACTAATGAGTTAAAAAGTAACAGGATGGTGACGACCTTAGCTCTGGTTCCAAGAGTTCCGAGGTAGATAATGATTGTAGAGCTGAGCAGAAGTCATCAAGTTCAGTTCAAACCACATTGCTTCCTGTCGGTGACAGTAAAAGAAGTGACAAGGTCACAGATCGAAGTAAGAGCGCTAATGTTTATGGTCAACTTTTAGAAGATGAATCTGTGAAAACAACTTTGGAGAGTAAGCAAACTAGTCGTAATGCACCAGAATGCATTCAGAAATCTGCAACAATAGCAAATGGACCTGCTGAAAGCATCAAGCGTCCAACTGTTTGGGGTCGTACCTCTGTATGTATATGCTCATGTATTCTTTATATGTGGTGAAGTTTCCGTTTTTGTTCAGTTCATTCCAATTTTGCATCTTCCTACTTTGTCTCTCTCTGCAATTAGAGCCCAGTGTTTGTTTTCAGTTCCTATCATTTACTGATTGTATACAAGCAATATAATTCCACTTGTAATTTCTGGTTTACCACCATTTTTGGTATGAGTTCAGGCAAGGAAGGACCTCTCCATGGAATCAATGGATTTTCCTATTGAAGAGGAGTAAGTACTTAAAAATCATTTGCGCAAAAATGTAGTGTGATGTACTGCATACAGTTATTATTCATTTATTCTTAACGATCACTGCAGAAAGATGCTATTTCTCTCATTTCTAAAGTGCATAGGGATATATGAGTGCATGTCTATGTTATTTGTGCGTTCGGGGTGGGTACCTATACGTGTGTGAGAGAGATGCGAGGCTGACATTTAGAAAAGCCTGTTATGATGCATTCACCTGCCTGGGAAGTCAAGATTAGTGACCAAAATAAATTGAATCTGGTTTGTGCTGTTTAAGGAGGACAGTTCAAGATATATGTCAACATAATGGGAATTTACCAACAAACACTGGGAAACTAGTAATTAGGCTCCACTTGATTCGTTTATAACCATCTGGAGAAATTTAATGTGTGGAACTGATAATTTCTTTTAAAAATGAAGTGACGCAAAGTCTAGATTACCTTTTTCCTTTAAAATTGATTTGTTTCCCATAATACTACTATTTTTTCTGTCAATTAGTTTCATTTCATATAGTGGAGAATTTTGAATGTTTAGTTGTAAGGTTAAAAAATTCCTGTTATTAAAGCCAACTCATCCTTCTCTTCTTTATTCTTGTTTCATGTCATTGCACAGTTGTACTGCCTTGTATTTTTCCTTGTTGCTTTTGATCCATTATGGGATATTCTTTTTAGTATCATTATGTATGGATAACAAGCTCCTAATGATCTGACCTTCTAACACATATGTAGAGCTGAACTTGAGCAGCTGGAAGCAGCTAAACTTGAGCTACAAAACAAAATTTCTGAAGAGGTTAGAAATTAAAGAACGCATCTTCTTTCTGATCTACGTAACAAATTCCGTTCTCTTCTGGAGCATTTCTATGACAATTTATTCTATTTTTCTTTGTAGGTTAAAGGTAATGCAGCTCTCCAAGCCAACTTGGAACAGCGAAGAAGGGCCTTTGATCAGCGGCGCTTAGCTCTCGAACAAGAGGTATGTTCAACACTCAAAAACAGTATTTTCATTAGATTCTTTTTATCATGCTTTGGCATTTACATATACAAGAGGATTGATGCATCTCAAGATTGTGGTAACTGTAGTAAGATTGTTGCAGTTCTATCTTTAATCTGTTGAAAAGAAACATGATTCATGTTCTTATGCCATTGACATCCCTCATTAAACTAGTAGTTTCATGGTCAATTGCTGGATTTTTCTACTTCTCTCTGGGTCTGGATTAGTGAACGGAAAATAGGCTACAGATTCCAATTTTGTAGTCTTAAGGGTTAGCGCCAATCAGATGGATTGGGAACCTTTATTGGTCCAATAACATTACAAGAATATCTGGTTGAGTTTATGTGAGAACTCAAAAGTCAATAAATAATTATTGCTATTATCTGCTTTTGGTTTTCGTCCATAGCATTGCTGTTGATAGCATGTAAATTTCTGTTTTCTGAATTCCATATTGGCCTATTATGTCATTTCAATCTGTAAATCGAGTATATATATTTTCCCTTAATTTTTCTAGGTTAAAAAGGGGCCTGTCTTTTGTTCTTAAATAGTAAGCGACAGGAAAACATGGCTCCTTGACTGGATGTTTTTGGTGCGTATGTATAGGTCGCAAGACTGCAGGAACAACTGCAGGAGGAGAGGGATAAGAGGAAAGCTCTTGAAGCTGCACTTAGCGCAACTGAGAAGCCCTTATTTGTTCCATCCACAATTGATGAAAAAGTTAGTTAATCTCTGTTCTAGTATATGTAATCATTGCAATGGCATATCAAGACGTTAACTTGTGGCACAGATGAAGGCAGATATCGAAGAAGTAAATCAAACAGAGGCAGATATCACAAAGTTAAAGGAGCAGGTTGATGATCTGAATCTGCAGCTCAATCAACAGCGCGGATCAAGCAATTGCTCCATGCCTGATTCTAGAAATCAGCCCACAAACGCAACAAACAATCAAACAAAAGTGTAAGCCCTTTATTAGTTTTTATTCCATGTCTGATTTTGTTTCGCTCTGTACTTTTGGTGTTAGTTTGTCTTCTTCTGTTCACAACCCCCAAAAACGACTATTGTATCTAAAATTTGAATTGTTATGGTTAATGTGCTATGTTTGCAGGAAAGATAAGCAGAAGGATGTTGGAGGAAAGTCTGGAAGCAAGGTAAACCTAATCTGGCACTTCCATTATATTTTTAGTGAACTATTGCAATACTTACTGTTGATTTTCTAGGATAAAAATCCCAAGTTTTCCCTCTACCTAATCAAAATTCGTGACAGATCACCATGCATTCGCTGTTCTAATCCTGTTCATCCTTTCATATACTTCACAGTTTACCAAATAACTGAATAAGCTTGCTCTTTCTGGAATTGCTTGATTATCTTAGGCAATAAATACAATAACCATTTCCATGTATTAATTAATTATTGGATAATCTGTTTGCATGTATAATCTACCATGTTTCAAGTATGACAAATTTAGTTTGTCTACTACATATGTTGTGTAGGAATAGTACGTTAGGAATGGACGACTGCAAATTAGATGAACTTGTGCTTGAGGTAGCTTCAAGGAATTTAGCTGGAGCCTTCCAATAAAACTTTGATATTTTTATGCACGTCGTTTCTAGCTCACCCCATCAGTATCCATAGTTTTGATTGCCATGAAATCAGTGAAAATTTGCTGGATTTTAAGAAATGGACTATTACTTTGTGAGCTCATTCGCCTATTTAACCATTTAGTTCTAATACTCTTCAACTTTTGAATTTGAATACCGGAGTGTAATGTGATGTCCACAAGAAAATTTTACCATCTTCTGCCATAATCATTGGTAGTTCTATTTCTTCCTTTTTTTCTTTTGTTAGCTAAGTCTTTGTTCTCATTCTTTAAGAAAAAATTAAATTTTCTATTGACTCAACTGCATTAAAAAAACTGTTAGAAAAGAGAGCTGAATCAAGTTAGCAGCCTTTATGAATGTAGATTCTCCTTGATGAACAATTCATGGCAGGATAATTCCATAGATGGAGCTGAAAGTAAGAACAAGCATGAATCATCCTTAAGCAACAAGCATCCTCCTCATAATCAGCAGCAGGGTCAGACTCGTAGAAGCAACAGTTCCAAGTCTGCGTCGACCCATTCCAAGAAATCCAGTGCAAAGAACGAGGTGAGGAGTAGGTTTTATAGTTATTTGGGTGATATAGCCACTCGGAAAATGATATTATTTCTAGTTCATGCAAAATGGACTCCCATTCTTCTGGCTGAGCTTGATATTGGATATCCTTCGTTTCGCTTCGTTAATAATAGAATAGTCGCCTGTTCCAAGCTTCTGTTTCAAAGCACAAGTATGTTCGTATTTGTAGTCATACATGTGGGCTAACCACCGCAACTTTGCGAATGACAGGGAGTGAATTCTACTTCTTCTGCATTAACAAAATTGACAACCAGACTCAATTTTTTAAAGGAGAGACGCAACCAGATTGCAAATGAACTCCACAATCTGGACAAAACCCGTGCGTCAACTCAAGCAGTCTTGAA
>JANTNU010232531.1:0-14146 GCA_024752395.1 Erythroxylum havanense
TGAGTAGATTTGTATGGGTTATGAAAGTTAAAGTGAATGAGTTGATTGAAATGGAAGTTGAAAATCAAGAAATAAAGCGAAAAAGTGTGAGAATTTGAAGAATTAAGAAAGTTGACTTTTTGCGGATAGAGAATTGACTTTTTGATTTGGGCAGAATTTGAGAAAATGATCTTCATGAAACTTGTAACTTATGTTGCAAGCTTTCTGTCGCCATAAAGTATGATATTTTTCAATATCGGAATTAAAAGTTATGATTTTCCAAAGTTAAGGTTATTTTACTTTGTCTTTTGAAAATGCTCTTAAGTATAGGATTGTGTATGTTGTGCTTTGAGGCAAATTCTGGATTGATATGTTTTGAATTGAGTTAAGTGGTCTTCATAAAAGTTTTAGATTATGTTCTGATCTTTCCATTGATGTGTTGAAAATTATGATTTTAAATGATTAAATTCATTGATTTGAATTGATTTAAGAAATTGAAATAATTGATGTTCACATTGTTGTTGAATAAAAGAGAAATTGCCATATGAATTTTGGGTTGATGAATGTGTAATGTGAATTGAATTTTTTTGAATAATGTTTTTAAGAAATTGTTCCATTGATGTGAAATATAGAATTTTTGGATTATGAAATTAGAAGTTATGATTTTTACAAATTTCTGTTATTGTTTAGCATGATTATTAGAGGACAGAACATTTGATTGGAAAATTGACTTCCTTAGAGGCCAAATTGATTTTTCTGTCCTTCATGAAAGTCGTAGGTTACTTTTTGATCTTTGTATTGATATAAAATATGACATGTTTGGACTTTGGATGAAAGATAGAACTTTTCAAAGTTGAGTTATTGCTTAGGGAATTATTAAATTGGACAGAATCTTTGATGAGAAATTTGATCATAGTAGAGGCTGAATTAGTTTTTAGTTCTTTATGGAAGTTTTAGAGCTTCCTTTGAGCTTTCTTTTGATACCAAATTTGTCAATTTTGGAGTTTGGGAGAAAGAGTTATGAATTTTGGAAATTTCGGTTATATATATAGATATCTATATATATAAAAAATCCTTTTGTTTTTGCTATTCTTCTCCCCTAATCCGACCATTGTTCAATCTTTTGTTTATAACTTTTCTGTCTGACATCCGATTGATTTAGTTTTTAATGCGTTGGATTCCTAAGACAATTATCTTCATCATAATGGGAAACTTGTGAATTTTTTAGATTAAATTGAGGATGATTGATTTAATCAAAGTGAGTCAGGAAATGTTCTGAACATAGTTCAGTATTTTGAGAAATTCTTAATTTGTGGTGATCCGATTGAAGTTATTCTTGAGGAAAAATAAAATTGAGACATGGGGATACAAGTCATATGAAGGAATTGAATTTCAATTTAGCCCCTAAGACTTTCAATTTCTAAATTGAAGTCTTTTTTAGTGTTCAGTCTTGGATTAGAAAAAAATCTGAAAGTATTTTGGCCATAACTTTTGCTCTAGTAATCCAAACGAGGTGATTCTTAATTTGGATTAAACTAGAGAAATAGAGATACAAATGTTTTGAAGGATTATAGTGTTAATTTGGTCTTTAAGAATATCAATTTTTGGATGGAAATAAAGTACTGGAAAATGTTTAAGCATATGAATAACCCAAAATGTTTGGAACATAACTTTCGACGTAGTGCACAAAATTAAATGATTTGGTGTTTTTATGAAATTGAGTCAATAATGAACAATTATCTAGAAGGAATTTTTGGCTAATTCCTTCAAATTGATAATTAGAAAATTGTCCTAAAGTAGTGTGAATTAAAATGAGCTTTAAGGGCAAAATTGGAAGGTTACTTAAGGCTTTAAGTTCTAGGCTTTTAAGGAAGGGCATTATGGTCATTCCTCATTCATTAAAAGAGGGGGCTGTCGGTTATAATGGAGAAGAAGCTCGAAATTGAAAGGGAAAGAAAACAAAAGAGAGAAGAAAGAAAGAGTGAAGCTTTCGTATGGGAGAAGAAGAAGAAAGAAGAAGAAAGGTAACTTAGGGTTTTGATTTTCCCTATCTTTCAAGCACGATTTTAAGAGGATTCAAGGGGGAAAAGGTGGAAGAAGGTGAAAGCTCCAAGATGAGCCAAGAAAAATTTCGAAAATGTGAAGGTTGAAGGTAAGAGAAATTTTTAAGCTTTGAATTTTTAATGAGTTTTTGGTTTAGATACCTTGAAAATGGTATGGGTTTGTGAATTCTTAAGTTAATTTTAAGGATTATGTCTTTTATGATGTTGAATTTGGGTGAATTTAGTTTAGGGAATTTTAACTTGGATGAAGGAAAGAAGTAATGGAGAAATTAATGCTTGGGACAAAGTTCTAGCATGGAAATGAGGTAGGTAATGTGTTTATATCTTGAATTATAAGCTACTATTGTGATTTTGAAAAATCAAGAAGCAAATTGTTTAAAAATTATTATTTATGTTAATGTTTGAAAATTATGATTTTAAATGATTAAATTCATTGTATTTGAATTGATTTAAGAAATTGAAATAATTGATGTTTACATTGTTGTTGAATAAAAGTGAAATTGCCATATGAATTTTGGGTTGATGAATGTGTAATGTGAATTGAATTTGTTTGAATAATGTTTTTAAGAAATTGTTATGATTTTTGCATTTCTTGTGTAGATTGCTTTAAAAATATATTGTTATATGTTTGAAATTGACAAAAAGGAAGAGAACTGTGTTTGCTGCCATTTTGAGTTAATTGATGGGTTTATATGAATTGGTTTGGAGTTGAGAGATTGAGGATTATGGGGATTGAAGTTGTTTTGTGCAGGTATTGGAGACTGGGTTGAAGTTTTGGCTAGAGCAATTTTAGGGGAAGTGCTGTCCAAAATTTTTTAAATTAGGCAGAAACTTCAATTGAGGTTTTGACCCTCTTAGAGTGTGAATTGGTTTGGAGGGTCTTTTTGAAGAATGTAGTTCATGTTTAGAGCTTTACATTGTTATATAATATGTCATTTTTGGACTTAGGATGAAAAAGTTATAAGGTTTGGCAGATTTCAATTACTGTTTGTAGTGTCATCTTATGGGCAATATCTTTGGAAGGGTTTTTCACCCCTTTAGAGCCTTCATTAATTTTTGCATTCTTCATAAAAGATGCAGATTATCTTTTACTCTTTCTATTGTGGTATAATATGCAATTTTAGGGATTTGGAGTAAGAAGTTATGAGGATTGGAAGAATACAGATACTGTTCATATGGTCATTTTACTTTTTGAATTATGAACTTGTTGTTGAATTGAGATATGATTGTGATTTGGGTATGGATGTGATTGGGATATGGATTCCGAACGGAGGGTCCGATGATACTGGTTATTGTTTGAGAAATATAGAAGTGTGTTTAAAACTATTTGCAAGTTTTTGGGTTTTAAAAATACAGTCGTTATGGTGCTCGATTTTCGATAAAAATTGGTTTTATGGCAAAGATAGAATAAGAACAAGATTTTTGTTAAAGATGATATTGAAATATTGTATGATTAAGAAGAATTGAGTTTGATTTAGAATAAGTTTCCAAATGGTTTTGATTTGTATAAAATTGAATAAAGATGAAATGAATGAAAAAGGAAAAAAAATTTATACCGATTCGGATTGGTTTAGTCTTAAGGTTTCCAACGCGATCGTTTTTCTCTGTTCTTTGTTCTCGGATGTCGGATCCGCTTTGTTAAGTTTTTGTTCCGCTTTCGATTCGTATTCGATTCGCTTCGCTACTTTTACTTTCGATTCGTTTTCAATTCTTTCGTCTTATGTTTTCGATTCGATTTGTAATTTCGCTTTGTAATTTCGTTTGCCTACTTTGCCTTTCGCCTTCCGTTCCGTTCTTTAGAATTCAATTTCTTTCGATTTCGCTTTCCACCACTTCATTTTTTGTTTCCGTTTTTTGTCTTTCCAGTTGGGGTCTGATTCCGGGATCAGGTCCTAACATCTGTGACGTTTTTTGGAAACATGCATAAAACGTCATTAAAATGCACAAGAAAAAAACTTGCATAAAAAGTCACGAAAATGCACGTTTTGTGACGTTTTTTAGAAACTTGCATGAAACTTCACAAAAAATGCACATTCTGTGACATTTTTTGAAAAAGTTCATAGAACGTCACGAAAAAGCACGTTCTGTGACATTTTTTGGATACTTGCATAAAACTTCACAAAAAATGTACATTCTGTAACACTTTTTGAAAAAGTGCATAAAACGTCATGAAAATGCAAATTCAAAAAACGTGTAAAAACTGTCGAGAAAATTCACTTTTTGCGACGTTTTCTGGAAAAGTGCATAAAATGTCACAAAAATGCACATTCAAAAAACGTGCATTAAACGTATGAAAATGCACATTCTTAGATGCCTTTTAAAAAGGTACATAAATCCTCATTCTGTGGCATTTTTTGGAAACATGGATAAAACGTCATGAAAATGCACATTCAAAAAACGTACAAAAAATGTCATAAAAATTCACATTCTGTAAAGTTTTTTGAAAACGTGCATCAAACGTCACAAAAATATACATTCAAAAAACGTGTGTAAAATGTCGCGAAAATGTGCATTCAAAAATGTGCATAAATTACCACAAAAATGCACATCCAAAAAACATGCATAAAACGTCAAAAAATGCACATTCTACGACATTTTTTGGAAACGTGCATAAAATGTCAAGAAATTGCACATTCAAAAAATGTGCATAAAACATAAAAAAATGCACATTCTTTGATGTCTTTTAGAAACGTACATAAAACGTCACAAAAATGCACATTCCGTGACATTTTTTGAAAACGTGCAAAAAACATCACAAAAATGCACAATCAAAAAAGTGCATAAAATGCCACGAAAATGCACATTATGTAACATTTTTTTGAAACGTGCATAAAATGTCACGAAAATGCACAATCAAAAAATGTGCATAAAGCGTCACGAAAATGCGCATTCTGTAACATTTTTTTGAAACTTGCATAAAGCGTCACAAAAAATGCGCATTGCGCGGCATTTTTGGAAACGTTCATAAAATATCACGAAAATGCATATTTTAAAAAAATGCATAAAATGTCATGAAAATGCACATTTTACAACGTTTTTTAGAAATGTGCATGAAACGTCACGAAAATACACGTTCAAAAAACGTGCATAAAACATCACGAAAATGTACATTCAAAAAACGTGCATAAAATGTCACAAAAATATACATTCTGTGATTTTTTTGGAAATATGCATAAAACGTAACGAAAATGCACATTCAAAATTCGTGCAAAAAAGGCCACAAAAATACACATTCTATAACGTTTTTTGGAGGTGTGCATAAAACGTCACGAAAATACACATTCAAAAAACGTACATAAATTGTCACGAAAATGCAAATTCAAAAAATATGCATAAAACGTCACTAAAATGCACATTCTGTGACATTTTTTGGAAACGTGCATAAAATGTCACGAAATTGCACATTCAAAAAATGTGCATAAAACAACACAAAAATGCACATTCTTTGATGTCTTTTAGAAGCGTACATAAAACATCACAAAAATGCACATAAAATGTCACAAAAATACACAATAAAAAAATGTGCATAAAATGTCGCAAAAAGGTACATTCTGTGACCTTGATTTGGAAACGTGCATAAAACGTAACGAAAATGCAAATTCTGTGATGTTTTTTTGGAAACGTGCATAAAACGTCATGAAAATTCACATTCAAAAAATATGCATAAAATGTCACGAAAATGCACATTCTGTGACTTTTTTTGGAAACGTGCATAAAATATCACGAAAATGCACATTCAAAAAAATACACATTAAAAAAACGTGCATAAAATGTCACAAAATTCACATTCTACGATTTTTTTTAGGAACTTGTGTAAAACGTCATGAAATTGCACATACAAAAAAGTGCATAAAGCGTCAGAAAAATGCACATTCTGTGATGTTTTTTGGAAACGTGCATAAGACGTCACAAAAATGCACATTCTGTGACATCTTATGGAAATGTGCAAAAAATGTCACGAAAATGCACATTCAAAAAACGTGTATAAAAGGTCACAAAAATGCACATTCTGTGACATTTTTTTGAAACGTGCATAAAATGTCACGAAAACGCACATTCAAAAAACGTGCGTAAAATGTAACAAAAAGTCACATTCTGCGACATTTTTTGGAAATGTGCATAAAACGTCACGAACATGCAAATTCAAAAAACATGCGTGAAATGTCATAAAAATGTACATGCTGCAACATTTTTTGGAAATGTGCAGAAAACGTCATGAAAATGCACATTCAAAAGACGTGGACAAAGGTATCACGAAAATGCACATTATGTGACCTTTTTTGGAAACATGCATAAAACGTCAAGAAAACGCACATTCAAAAAACGTGCAAAACATGTCACGAAAAGTCATATTCTGCGATGTTTTTTGAAAACGTGCATGAAATGTCACAAAAAAGCACTTTCAAAATACATGCATCCATCACGAAAATGCACACTCAAAAAGCGTGCATAAAATGTCACAAAAAGTCACATTCAGTGATATTTTTTGGAAAAGTGCATAAAACATCATAAAAATGCACATTCAAAAAACGTGGATAAATTGTCAAGAAAAGTTACGTTCCGCGACGTTTTTTGGAAACGTGCATAAAATGTCATGAAAATGCACATTAAAAAAACGTGCATAAAGCGTAACGAAAATGCACATTCTATGATGTTTTTGGAAACATGCATAAGACGTCAAAAAATGCACATTCTGTGACATTGTTTGGAAACGTGCATAAAACGTCACAAAAATTCACATTTAAAAAACGTGCATAAAACATCACGAAAATGCACATTCTATGATATTTTTTGGAAACGTGCATAAAACATCATGAAAATGCACATTCAAAAAACGTGCATAAAATGTTACAAAAATAAACATTTTGTAACTTGTTTTGAAACATGCATAAAACGTGATGGGAATGCACATTCAAAAAACGTGCACAAAATGTCACGAAAATGTACATGCTGCGATGTTGTTTGAAAATGTGCATATAACGTCACAAAAATGGACATTCAAAAAACCTCCATAAAACATCACGAAAATGCACATTCAAAAAATATGTATAATACGTCACAAAAATGCACATTCTACGACGTTTTTTGGAAACATTCATCAAACATCACGAAAATGCACATTCAAAAAATGTGCATAAATTATCATGAAAATGGACATTCAAAAAATCTGTATAAAACGTCACAAAAATACACATTCTGTGGTAATTTTTGGAAACGTGAATAAAATGTCACGAAATTGCACATTCAAAAAATGTGCATAAAACATCACAAAAATGCACATTCATTGATGTCTTTTAGAAACATACATAAAGCGTCACAAAAATGCACATTCTATGATATATTTTGGAAACGTGCATAAAACGTCAAGAAAATGCACAATAAAAAATACACAAAACGCCAAGAAAATGCAAATTCCGCGACATTTTTTGGAAACGTGCATAAAATGTCACAAAAATGCACAATAAAAAATGGGCATAAAATATCGCAAAAACGTGCATTCTATGGCCTTGTTTTGGAAATGTGTATAAAACATCACGTAAATACAAATTCTGTGACGTTTTTAGGAAACATGCATAAAACGTCATTAACATGCGCATTCAAAAAACATGCATAAAATGTCAAGAAAATGCACATTTTGTGACGTTTTTTAGAAACGTGGATAAAACGTCACAAAAACACACATTCAAAAAAAGGCAAAAAATGTCACAAAATTCAGATTCTGCGACGTTTTTAGAAACGTGTATAAAGCATCACGAAAATACAAATTCAAAAAACGCGCATAAAATGTCTCGAAAATGCATATTCAGTGATATTTTTTGGTAACGTGCATAAAATGTAGCAAAAATGCACATTCTGTGACGTTTTTTGGTAATGTACATAAAACGTCACAAAAATGTTGTGATGTTGCTTGGTAACGAGCATAAAACGTCATGGAAATGCACATTCAAAAAACGTGCATAAAATGTCATAAAAATGCTCATTCTGTGACATTTTTAGGAAATGTGCATAAAACGTAATGAAAATGCACATTCAAAAAACGTGCGTGATATGTCACAAAAATCACATTCAATGACATTTTCGGAAATGTGCAAAAAATGTCATGAAAATGCACATTCAAAAAACGTGCACAAAGCATCACGAAAATGCACATTCTGTGACATTTTTTAGAAAGTTGCATAAAACGTCTCAAAAAATGCACATTTTACGATGTTGTTTGGAAATGTGCATAAAATGTCAAGAAAATGCACATTCAAAAAAATATGAAAAAAAATGTCACAAAAAGTCACATTCTGCGACGTTTTTTGAAAACGTGCATCAAACATCACGAAAATGCGCATTCAAAAAACATGCATAAAATGTCACAAAAATGTACATTTTTTGATGTCTTTTAAAAACGTACATAAAACATCACAAAAATGCACATTCTGTGACGTTTTTTGGAAACGTGCAAAAAATATCACGAAAATGAACAATCAGAAAAATGCATGAAACGCCACGAAAATGCACATTTTGCAACATTTTTTGGGAACGTGCAAAAAATGTCATGAAAATGCATAATCAAAAAATGCACATTTTACGACGTTTTTTGGAAATGTTCATAAAACGTCACGAAAATATACAATCAAAAAACGTGCATCAAATATTACGAAAATGCACATTCTGTGACTTTTTGGTAACATGCATAAAAAGTCACGAAAATGTATATTCAAAAATTGTGCGTAAAATATCACGAAAATGCAAATTCTGTGACTTTTTTGGAAATGTGCATAAAGTGTCATGAGAATACACAATCAAAAAACGTGCATAAAACGTCACAAAAATGCACATTCAAAAACTGTGCTTAAGGTGTCATGAAAAGTCACATTCTGCGACATTTTCTAGAAACGTGCATAAAACGTCTCAAAAATGCGTATTAAAAAAGGGGGCATAAAACATCACAAAAATGCACATCTAACACTTTTTGGAAACGTGCATAAAACGTCACGGAAATGCACATTCAAAAAATATGCATAAAATGTCACAAAAATGCACATTCTGTGATATTTTTTGTAAAATTACATAAAACGTCACGAAAATGCACATTTAAGCAACGTGCATAAAATGTCATGACATGTCACATTCTGCGACATTTTTTGGAAACGTGCGCAAAACGTCACCAAAATAGACATTCAAAAAACGTGCATAAAATATCACAAAATTGCACCTTCAAGAAATGTGCATATCTGCGACCTTTTTTCGAAATGTGCATAAAATGGTACTAAAATGTACATTCTCTAACAGTTTTTGGAAACGTGCATAAAACGACATGAAAATGCACATTCAAAAAATTTGCATAAAACATCACGAAAATGCACATTCTGTGATATTTTTCGGTAACATGCATAAAACCTCACAAAAATGCACATTCTGTGGCTTTCTTGGAAACGTGCATAAAACATCGTGAAATTGCACATTCAAAATACGTGCATAAAATGTCACGAAAATGCAGATAAATGGACATTTAAAAAAGTGCATAAAACGTCACAAAAATGCACATTCTGCAATGTTTTTTGTAAACATGCATAAAACGTCACTAAAAAGTACATTCTGCGACATTTTTTGAAAACATGCATAAAACATCATGAAAATGCACATTCAAAAAATATGCATAAAATGTTATGAAAATGCACATTCTGTGATATTTTTTAGAAACGTGTTTAAAATGGCACAAAAACGCACATTCAAAAAACGTGCAAAAAATGTCACGAACTATCACAATCTACGACGTTTTTTGGAAACGTGTACGTATTCAAAAAACGTGCATAAAACGTCGCAAAAATGCACATTCTGTGATGTTTTTTGGTAACGTGCATAAAACATCATAAGAATGCACATTCTATGACATTTTTTGTAATTTGCATAAAACGTCATAAAAATACTGTGCTGTTGTTTGGTAACGTCATGAAAATCTACATTTAAAAAACCTGCATAAAATCAAACGAAAATGCACATTCTGTGACGTTTTTTGAAAGCGTGCATACAACGTAATGAAAATGCACATTCAAAAAACGTGCATAAAACGTCACAAAAATGCACATTCTGTGACGTTTTTTGGAAACTTGCATTAAACGTCACAAAAAATGCAGATTTTGCGACATTTTCTAGAAACATGCATAACACGTCACGAAAATGCACATTCAAAAAACATCCATAAAGTGTCATGAAAATGCACATTCTGCGATATTTTTTGGAAACGTGCATAAAACATCACATAAACACATTCAAAAAACGTCACATAAACACACATTCTGTGATGTTTTTTGGAAACGTGCATAAAACATCGCAAAAATGCACATTCAACAAAAAGTGCATAACACGTTACAAAAATGCACATTTTGTGACATTTTTTTGGGAACGTGCATAAAACGTGACAGAAGTGCACCTTCAAAAATGTGCATAAAATGTCACGAAAAGTACATGTTGCAATGATATTTGAAAATGTGCATATAACGTTGCAAAAATGCATATTCAAAAAACGTGCATAAAACATCACGATAATGCATATTGAAAAAACGTGCAAAAAACATCACAAAAATGCACAATCTGTGATGTTTTTTGGAAATATGCATAAAACGTCACGAAAATGCACATTCAAGATTCGTGCAACAAAATTCACAAAAATGCACATTCTACGACGTTTTTTGGAAATGTGCATACAACGTCACGAAAACACACATTCAAAAAATGTGCATAAATTGTCACGAAAATGCACATTCAAAAAACGTGCATAAAACATCACAAAAATGCATATTCTGTGATATTTTTTGGAAACATTCATAAAATGTCACGAAATTCCACATTAAAAAATGTGCATAAAACATCACAAAAATGCACATTCTTTGATGTCTTTTAGAAACGTACGTAAAATTTCACAAAAATGCACATTCTATGATATTTTTTGGAAGCATGCATAAAATTTCAAGAAAATGCTCAAACAAAAAAGTGCATAAAACGGCACAAAAATGCAAATTCTACGACCTTTTCTGGAAACGTGCATCAAATGTCACGAAAATGCACATTCAAAAAACGTGCACAAAACATCACAAAAATGCATATTCTATGACATTTTTTGAAAACTTGCAGAAAATGTCACGAAATTGCACATTCAAAAAATGTGCATAAAACATCACAAAAATGCACATTCTTTGATGTCCTTTAGAAACGTACGTAAAATTTCACAAAAATGCACATTCTGTGATATTTTTGAGAAACATGCATTAAAAGTCAAGAAAATGCACAATCAAAAAAGTGCATAAAACGACACAAAAATGTAAATTCTGCGACATTTTTTGGAAACACGCATCAAATGTCACGAAAATGCACATTCAAAAAACATGCATAAAACATGACAAAAATGCATATTCTGTGACATTTTTTGGAAACTTGTGTACAATGTCACGAAATTGCACAATCAAAGAATATGCATAAAACATCACAAAAATGCACATTCTTTGATGTCTTTTAGAAACGTACGTAAAATTTCGCAAAAATGCACATTTTGTGATTTTTTTGAAAACGTGCATAAAAAGTCAAGAAAATGCACAATCAAAAACATGCATAAAACGACATGAAAATGCAAATTCTACGATATTTTTTGAAAACGTGCATAAAATGTCACGAAAATGTACAATAAAAAATGTGCATAAAAGGTCGCAAAAATACACATTCTGCGACCTTGTTTTGAAAATGTGCATAAAACGTCACGAAAAAGTACATTCTGTGACGTTTTTTGGAAACTTGCTTAAAACTTCAAAAAAATGCATATTCTAT
This sequence comes from Erythroxylum havanense, assembly GCA_024752395.1. Taxonomy (NCBI): domain Eukaryota; kingdom Viridiplantae; phylum Streptophyta; class Magnoliopsida; order Malpighiales; family Erythroxylaceae; genus Erythroxylum; species Erythroxylum havanense. The sequence goes on from JANTNU010232531.1 coordinate 11,853, forward strand.
GACATTTTTTGAAAAATTCATAAAACGTCACGAAAATGTAAATTCAAAAAACGTGCAAAAAATGTCATGAAAATTCACTTTTTACACATTCAAAAAACATCACGAAAATGTACATTCAAAAAACGTCCATAAAACGTCACTAAAATGCACATTCTGTGACATTCTTTGGAAACTTGCATAAAACGTCACAAAAAATGCACATTATGTGACATGTTTTGGAAACGTGTATAAAACGTAACAAAAATACACATTAAAAAAACGTGCAAAAAATGTCACGAAAAGTCACGTTCTACGACTTTTTTGGAAACGTGCATAAAACGTCACAAAATATAAATTCAAAAAACGTGCATAAAACGTCCCAAAAATGCACTTTCTGTGATGTTTTTAGGAAACGTGCATAAAATGCCACAAAAATGTACATTCGAAAAACGTGTATAAAATGTCATGAAAAAGCACATTCTGTGAGGTTTTTTAGAAACGTGCATAAAACGTCATGAAAATAAACATTCAAAAAAGGTACATAAAACGTCACGAAAATGTACATTCAAAAAAAGTGCATAAAGCGTCACGAAAATGCACATTCTGTGACATTATTTGGAAACGTGCACAAAACATCACGAAAATTCACATTCAAAAAAGGTGCATAAAATGTCAAAAAAATGCACATTCTGTGACATTTTTTGGAAACGTTCATAAAAATCGCGAAAATGCACATTCAAAACACATACATAAAACATTACAAAAATGCACATTTTGTGACGTTTTTTGGAAACGTGCATAAAACGTGACGAAAATGCACATTTAAAAAACATGCATAAAATGTTACGAAAAGGTCCAAGTTGCGACGATGTTTGAAAATGTACATATAACGTCACAAAAATGCACATTCAAAAAACGTGCATAAAACATCACGATAATGCACATTCAAAAAATGTGCATTAAACGTCACAAAAATGAAAATTTTGTGATGTTTTTAGGAAATATGCATAAAACGTCACTAAAATGCGCATTCAAAAAGGTGCATAAAACGTTACAAAAATGCACATTCTACGACGTTTTTTGGAAATGTGCATACAACGTCACGAAAATGTACGTTCAAAAAATGTGCATAAATTGTCACGAAAATGCACAATCAAAAAACGTGCTTAAAACATCACAAAAATGCATATTTTGTGACCTTTTTTTGGAAACGTGCATAAAACGTCTTGAAAATGCAAATTGTACGTTGACGAAATTGTACATTCAAAAAATGTGCATAAAACATCACAAAAATGTGCATAAAATGTTACGAAATTGTACATTCAAAAAATTTGCATAAAACATCAAAAAAATGTACATTCTTTGATGTCTTTTAGAAATGTACGTAAAATGTCACAAAATGCTCATTCTGTGATATTTTTTAGAAACGTGCATAAAACGTTATGAAAATGCACAATCTAAAAAGTACATAAAACGACACGAAAATGCAAATTTTGCGACATTTTTTGGAAACGTGCATAAAATGTCACCAAAATGCACAATCAAAACATGTGCATAAAACATCGCAAAAAAGCACATTCTGTGACCTTTTTTGGAAACGTGCATAAAACGTCTTGAAAATGCAAATTCTGTGACATTTTTTTGGAAACGTGCATAAAATGTCATGAAAATGCACATTCAAATACGTGCATAAAACGTCACGAAAATGCACATCCTGTGACATTTTTTGAAAACTTGCATAAAACTTCACAAAAAATGCACATTCTGTGACTTTTTTTTTGTTGAAAAAATGCGTATTCTGTGACATTTTTTGAAAAAATGCATATAACGTAACGAAAATGCAAATTCAAAAACCGTGCAAAAAATGTTGTGAAAAGTCACTTTTTGCGCCGTTTTTTGGAAACGTGCATAAAATGTCCCGAAAATATACATTCAAAAAATGTGCATAAAAATGTCACTAAAATGCACATTCAAAAAGTTGCATAAAACTTCAAAAAAATGCACATTCAAAAAACGTGCATAAAATATCACGAAAATGCACATTCTGTGGCATTGTTTGGAAACGTTCATAAAACATCACGAAAATTTACATTCAATAAAGGTGCACAAAACGTCACAAAAATGCACATTCTGTGACGTTTTTTGGAAACGTGCATAAAACATCGCGAAAATGCAAATTCAAAAAATGTGCATAATGTTGGACCCCACACCCCACCCGTAGGTGTTTGCAGGTTATAATGCGGCGTGTGTTTGCGGGTTATACCGCGGCATCCAACACAAATTGGTATTGTCCTCTTTGGTCAAGGGTGAGGCCA
>JANTNU010233401.1:0-14134 GCA_024752395.1 Erythroxylum havanense
AATGAGTAGGAGAGAAGAAATCAATTCTGTCACAATCGTCTCATCCAATCCTCCGTTGTTGCCATCTTCACGATTTTCTCCATCTCCATTCTTCCTACCCCTGCTTGCTGCCGTCCCACTCCCTTCTCCCTAACGAAAAACTCTCCTCTGTATTTACAGTTTCTTTTCCGCTTAGGTTAAAAAAAATGGACCCATCTCGACTTTCAGCCCAACTCTCGCAGGCGCGAGGTATCAATCTCGCGGGAGCGATAGAACAATCTGACAAACTTTCAAGTTCTGAGTAACGTGCCTTCGCGGGCGCGAGACATCAACATCGCGGGCGCGAGAATGCAAAATCAGACGATCATCCAAGTTCTGAGTAACATGCCTTCGCGGGCGCGAACCATCACTCCCGCGGGCGCGACAATGGAAGTAAGGTTGGAAATTGCTGAATTAGTCCTTGCCAACTCCAGATCATTCAATTAAGTCCTTGCACGTGCCAATTACCTCCTAAAACTTGAATGAGGCCTGAAACACTAACACACAGGTGAAAAATACCACTAACATGGAAAAATACTAAAAAATACGAAAAGTAATAAAAACACACAAAAAGCAAGGAAAGATAACTTGTACTCGACTCGAAACAAGACTAAAACGACAATAAAAACTACACAAATATGCAAATTATCAATAGTACATCCTGTAAGTTCAACTGGAAAGGTGTCAGTGGTGCCACTATTTATGCCACATCACATAAAGAACTTTTCTCATCATATACACAAAGAGATTTTGATATCGTTAAAATGAGAAATAATAATTTGGATAGAATCACCAGAAAAGGTGATATTTACTTGGAGATAGAAAATAACATGAGATTGTCTTTAAAAGATGTTAGACATGTTACTGATCTTTGCCTAAATCCGATCTTTGTTGGCATACTTGATGATAAAGGTTTTTGCAGTGCTTTAAAACATGACAAATAGAAACTTACTAAAGGGTCCTTAGTAATTGCCAAAGGTAAGAAGTGCTCAAACTTGTACATGATGCAGGCAAAGTTCTCCAATGATGTTGTGAATCCAGTGGAGAAAGATGGTGCAATTGAATTGTGACACAGGAGACTCAGTCATATGAGCAAAAAGAGAATGACTTAGTTAATAAAAAAGAATGCATTATTTAGAATTGACTAGTTGCATTTAAAGAAATGTGCTGATTTTCTAGCAAGAAAGCAAAATAAAGTTGCTTTCAAAATTTCCCATCCTTCCAGAATGAAGAATGTGTTGGATTTGATACACTCAAATTTATGTGGGATAATGTCAAAGTCAATAGGTGGTACTCAATACTTTATAACTTTCATTAATGACCATTTTAGGAAGACTTAGGTATACACCTTGAATACTAAATATCAAGAGCTAGATGTTTTCAAGCAATTTCATGCCTTGGTTGAAAGACAAACTAGGAAGAAATTGAAATGTATTCGAACAGACAATGGTGGAGAATACACTGGACTGTTTGACTTTTATTGCAAAGAGCATGGTATTTGACATTAGACTACTCCTCCTAAGACACCACAGTTAAATGGCTTAACTGAGAGGATGAACAGGACTTTGATGGAGAGAGTTAGATGCCTACTCTCACATGCAAATCTTCCTGAGACATTTTAGGGTAAGACTTTATTCACAGCAGTACATATATTAAATTGTTCACCCTGCATCCCTTTACAGTATAACATTTCGAAGAAAGTATGGTTAGGAAAGGATTTTTCTTATTATCATCTAAAGGTATTTGATTGCAAAGCTTATGTCCATATCCCAAAGATTAGAGATCCAAGCTTGATGTCAAGACTCGCCAGTATATATTTATTGGTTATCGAGAAAATCAATTCATCTATTAGTTTTATGATCCAGTCCAGAAGAAGTTGATTCAAAGCTGTGATGCTATATTTGTCAAAGATCATACCATTGAAGATCTTGACAAAGTGAAAAAAGATGTTCCAAGAACTTACGATTGCCTAGTGGACTTGGAGATAATTCCTCCAAAAATAATGACAAGATAATTTAGAGATGAAGTTAAAAATCATCAGTCAAACATAGCTGATGATAATGCTCCCATCCAAAATCAATAAGATGAAGGTGATTTTTAAAATCCACCAGCACCAGAGACTACTCAAATTCCAATAAGGAGATCTACGTGAGAAAAACAAGCCTTTTCTAGATACTCCAGTGATCAGTATATGGTATTTATTGATGAGGGAGAACCCAAGAATTTTCAAGAGGCTATGATAGATGAACATAAGATGAAATGGGTTAAAGCCATATAAGATAAGATAAAGTCCTTGTATGAGAATAAAACTTTTGAGATGGTAAAGTTGTCAAAAGCAAGAAAGCTTTGAAAAATAAGTGGGTGTTCAAGATTAAGCATGAAACACACAATCCTCATCCAAGATTAAAAGCTAGATTGGTTGTTAAAAGGATTCAACCAAAGAAAAATTATTGATTTTGACGAGATATTTTCACTAGTTGTGAAAATGATCTTCATCCATACAGTGCTCAATTTAACAAGTCTAGACTTGGAAATCAAGCAATTGGATTTCAAGAAAACCTTTCCTCATAGAGAATTAAAATATAAGATATATATGGAGCAGTCAAAGGGTTTCAAGGAAAAGGGGACTATGTGTGTAGATTGATTAAAAGTCTTTATAGTTTAAAACAGGCACCAAGACAATGATATAAAAGGTTTGAGATAGTTATGAGGAAGCAAGGCTATAAGAAGACTACTTTATATCATTGTGTTTTTATACAAAAATTCTCTGATGATGATTTTATTATCCTTTTTCTTTATGTTGATGATATGTAGATTATTGGCTAAGATATCAACATAATTAACAGTTTAAAGAAGCAGTTAAGCAATTCTTTTGCCATGAAAGACTTGGAGCTAACAAAACAGATTCTTGGCATGACGATTATTAGAGATAGGGACACCAAAAAATTATGGTTGTGACAAAAGACGTACATTGAGAAAGTACTTCAAAGGTTCAATATGGATAGAGCTAAAGCAGTTAGTTTTCCTCTTACTAATCACTTTAGTTTAAGTACTAAACAATGCCCTTCAATGGATAAAGAGAAGGAAGAGATGATCAAAGTACCCAATGCTTTTGCAGTTGGAAGTCTGATGCACATCATAGTATGTACACGACCAAATATTGCTCACGCAGTTGGAGTAGTGAGCAGATTTCTTTCAAATCTTGGTAAGGAACATTGAGATGTCGTGAAGTCGATTATCAGATATCTACGTGGTAATTTCAAAATATAGTTTTGTTTTGGAACTACCAAGCCTGTGTTAGTTGGTTACATAAATGTAGACATAGTCAATGATGTTAACTCGAGAAAGTCTATTTCAGATTACTTAATTATCTTTATAGAGGGAGTTATGTCATGGCAATCGAAATTACAGAAATGTGTTGCTCTATCTACCACTAAAGTGGAATTTATTGCCGCAACTGAAGCATACAAAGAGCTCCTATAGATAAGAAGTTTTTAGGTGAACTTGGTTTTCAACAGGATAGATATTGACTGTTTTGTGATAGTCAACATGTTATTCGCCTTGGGAAGAATTCCTCCATCCATTCAAGATCAAAACATATTGATGTGAGATATCACTAGATTTGAGTTCTATTGATTATCTACAGGAATGACAATAAACCCTATGTAGTCGGTGGGGGAGAATTATATGACGGTACTGACTTATGGTGTACCATCACGTCTAAAACATTATTAAAAAAACCTTGCATTAACAAGCTATACATACCTTGCTTTAAACAAGCTGTAAGGCTAGTGGACAACTTGCTGCAAACTGTGGTTGTGGCGATTTCTTAGATATAAGCATTATATATGTGGCATATGTGGCAAGTTTTAAGAGAGAGATTAAAGGAGCCATTTGTGTGCTCTAGAAATTGTGAGAAAGTATTTTTGGCTATTTTTAGGAAACTTTTTTCTAAAAAGGGCTAGTGAAAAATAGTGAAGATATTATCTTAGGGATAATAAATTTGAAAAACAAATTTTGCGTGAGTGCCACTATTTTGTTGTGTCATTTTTCACTTTCTATACCCGCTAGTTTCGTTAGTGAAAGATTTATTTTGAATTTGGCCTGTGAACGTAGCCCAAATTAAATGGTGAATCATATTAAATTCTTGTTTATTATTTCCTTGCTTATTTTCCCTGTAGGATGTAATTTGTATTTTTTTTCTATCAATACACGCTAGGATACATTGATGTCTCAAGTCAAATTCACCCGTAGACTTCCAAGAAAACAACTACATTCTTCTAAAAAAACTTCAAATTTTTAACATTTATATATGACCCATACACAACATGCACATACTTAGCAAGTGGATGATATGCCTTTATTTATAGGACATTTAATTTATGGGTGCAACTTTCAACAAAATAATTTGGTTTATGCTCTAAAATGTGTCGGAATGCAACAAATCCCCGGTTGTGACTGATTCTTCTCTTCACAGTACTTAAATCGATCAATAAAGTGAAATATTGGACTAATAAAAATACCTTTTATGATTATTTGATGGTATTTAGTTGTAAGGCTCCTGTTTATGTTCCAAAAGATGAGAGGTCAAAGTTAGAAGCTAAAGCTAAACAATGCATCTTTATTGGTTGTGATCAGGATGAGTTTGGTTACATACTTTATGATGTTATTGAGAAGAAGCTTGTGAGAAATTGTGATATTGTGTTTCACAAAGACCAAACCATTGATGATATTGAGAATGTAGAGAAGTCTAATTCTCATATTCAGAGTGATCTCACAGATTTTGGTTCAATGCCCATGTCATAGTTGCCTACTAAAGTTGGTGGAGGAGTTGAGATTGATATGCAGCATGATTATATTATTGATAACCAGTATGATGGTGACTTGCTTAATCCTACAGATGATGCTGATGATGGTCAACCCGCTACAACAAATCCATAAGAAGCTACACTTAGAAGGTTTACAAGAGTTAGACAACAGTCTACCAGATATTCCCTAGATGAATATATGCTCTTTACTAATAAGGGAGAGCCCAAATGCTTTGAAGAAGCTATATAAAGTGTAGACAAGTAGCAATGGGTTTATGCTATAGAGGATGAGATGAAGTCCTTGCATAATAATAACTCCTTTGAGTTAGTGAAGTGACCAAAGGGTAAAAAGGTTGTGAAGAATAGGTGAATTTACAGACTAAAGCAGGAAGAGGGTTACTCAAAACTAAGATACCAAACAAGGTTGGTTGTTAAAGGTTTCAGTTAAAAGAGAGGAGTTGACTTTGAAGAGATCTTTTCACCTGTGGTTAAATTGTTTTCAATCCGTACTATATTGGGGTTAGCTATAAGCCTTGAATTAAAGATTGAGCAAATGAATATAGAGCTTTCTTTTATTTATGGTAATTTGGATGAAGAAATTTATATAAACCAACCTGATAAAGAGGATTATGTGTGTAAGTTGAAGAAGAGCTTGTATGGCTTGAAACAAGTTTTGAGAGTGTGGCATAAGAAGTTTGAGTTTGTTATACAACAACAAGGCTACAAGAAGACCATTATTGATCATTGTGTTTGTACAAAGGTTTGCATTTGATGATTTCATTATTTTGTTGCTTTATGTTGGTGGCATGCTTATTGATGTTCAAAGTGGCTCTAGAATCGCCAGATTAAAGCAAAAATTAAGCAAGTCATATGCTATTAAGGATTTGGGACAAGCAAAGCAAATTCTTGGTATAAGAATTTAGCAGAATAGAAAAACAATGAAGCTTTGGCTATCACAAGAGAAGTACATTGAAAAGGTGCTTTAAATATTTGAGATAGAGAAGGCTAAAAAGGTTAGCACTCCTCTTGCAACGCATATGAAGTTGACTATCAAACAAAGCCCCTTTACTGATGATGAGATGAAAGATATGATGAAGGTTAATTATACATCTGTTGTTGGTAGTTTGATGTATGTAATGGTGTGCACGAGACCTAATATAGATCATGCGGTTGGTACTATGAGTTAGTTTCTCTCAAAACTTGAGAGAAACATTGGAATGCAGTAAATTGAATTTTGGAGATATCTCCTTGGTACTTTGAGTTTGAGGCATTGTTTTGGTGGTAGGAAGTCAGTTCTCATTAGTTATATCGATGTTGATATGGCTGGGGATGTTGATATAATGAGATCTACTTTTGATTACTTGATTACCTTTACAGGGGAAGCTATTTCATGACAATCTAAGTTGAAACAATGTGCTGCATTGTGAACCACTGAAGCAGTGTATATTGCAACTACTGAACCAAAGTATATTGCAGCTATTGAAGCATACAAGGAGTTGCTGTGGTTGAGGAAGTTTCTAAGGGAACTTGACTACTCTCAAAAGAGGTATGTGTTGCTTTATGACAGTCAAAGTGCAATTCATCTTGGAAAACATCCAACTTTTCATTCTAATTCTAAACATATTGACGTGAGGTATCATTGGATATGAGATGTGTTGGATAAGAAGTTGATTTAACTTAAGAAGGTACATATAGATGATAATGGTATTGATATGTTGACCAAGTCACTGCCAAGATGGAAGTTTGAAATATGTTGCATATGTGGAAAAAGTCTAATAGTAATAGGTAATGTCTTAAGGCTCATTAGAGATTTGCCTTAACTATTTAAGCACTATTAAAGGGTAATTTTTGCAATTTTTTATGAAAAAAGTGGGCAAAATTTCTGCAAAAAATTTTGAGCAAAATTTTGCACAAAACAGTCGTGATTAAATGAATGATCGAAGTTCAAAACATTGTCTGATCGGCCTGAAGTTTTAGCTGGAGGTAGTCGACATCCTAAGATACATTCTAAACAATAGAGATCTAATTTTGACTGTTAGATATTTAGTAATCAATTTTGTAAGACTTTTGTTTTTTTAGGGAAGTTTTTAAGCTTTGTTATTTGTTTTGGCATTTGATGCTTTCGTCATTTGTTAAAGGCCATGTCTCAATGATGTAATTGTTGAATATTATATTATACTTTTGATTAATGATATTGAGTTTTGGAGCTGAACTTACAAGTCCCATGGTTTTTCCTCTTCGGATTGAAGGGGTTTTTCGACATAAAGGTTGTTGGTGTTATTTTGTTTACTTTTTGTTGCTTATTTTATCTTACTTAAATGCTCCTAATATATTCTAGCAAATTGAAGAGGATTCCACTTTATGTTGTATTTCTTAGGAAACCCCAGTTCCTCCTATCAAAAGCCTCTATCACATCAAACTCTTTTGCCTGTATCTTTATCTTTAATTTTTAAAAAGGAATACACTAGGATAAATCGGTGTCTCAATATACACTAGGATACATCGGTGTCTCAAGTCATGTTCACCCATAGACTTCTAAGAAAACACCCATGTTCTTCCTGAAATACTTCAAATTTGTAACATGTATTTATGATCCATACACAACATGCATATAATTGGCACATGGGTGATAGGCATGCATTTATAAGACATTGAATGTACAAGTGCAACTTTCTATGAAACAAATTGTTTTACTCTCAAAGGTGTGGCGAAATGTAGCAAATCCCCAATTATGACTGGTTATTCCCTTCATACATACTGAAATCAATCAATAAAGTGAAGTGGCGGAGGATTTTTCATAATTTATTTTAAAAAACATTGAAATGACTGTTCAGAATTTCATCTCATTATTTGTTTGAAGATTTCTCGAATAAGTTAATCAAAATTTCTTCTCTCTATCAGAACCGAAAGGAATAAAAGAAGAAGACAATTTTTATATGAATGGATTGTATTTCTTGTGTATTGCAAAGTAACTTTACATTGTATTTATACACATTTGTAGTATATAAGAAGATAATGAAAATCAATTGAGATACACAAGATAAAATCAAATTACATATAAAAAAGATCAAATTTGTGTTGGTGAGATTATGAAGATCTGTATTTATCTGCATATGTTTATCAGCCCCCCTCAAGTTCATGGGGGGGTAGCCATAGTGAGTTTGTCACGAAAGTTTTGAAAAGCAAATGAAGGTAAAGCCTTGGTTATGATATCAACAATTTGAGGACTTAAAGGAAGATGTTGAATTGATAATGCTTTGTTGGTAACTAAATCTCTGACAAAATGAATATCAATTTCAATATGTTTTGTACAAGTATGAGTGATAGGATTGGCAGCAAGAAAGGTGGTGCTTAAATTGTCACACCAAAGGGTCGGTAGAAGGTGAGAGAAGCCAATTTCTCCAATAAGAGATTTAAGCCAACAAACTTTAGCAGCAGTAAGAGCAATACTTCAGTATTCGACTTCAATGCTGGATCTAGCAATAGTGGGTTGTTTCTTAGCACTCCAGGAGATGAGATTAGGACCTAAGAAGATACAATAACCAGTTGTAGAGTGGTGATCTTTAGGACACCCTGCCCAATTAGCATCACAATGTGCATTAATAAAGAGAGAGAGGTTGTGTGAGTTAAGTGGAGACTAGAGGAGGATGTGGAACGAAGGTATCGAAGTTATCGAAGTATCCTTTTAACAACAGTCCAGTGAATGTCAGTAAAAAAATGGAGAAACTGAGACACTTTATTAACTGCAAATTGAATGTCAAGACGAGTAAGATAGAGGTACTGGAGGGCACCAATAGTGTTTCTATACTAAGCAGGATCAGAGAGAGGTGTACCATGATTTTTGGATAGAGGAAGAGAAGGAGTAATGGGTGTGATGGTTGGTTTGGACTAGGCTAGATCTATGTGGAGAAGAAGATCTTTAGTATACTTAGCTTAGGTAAGGAGAAGGCCTGTAGGTGTGGTTGAAGCTTCTATGCTAAGAAAGTAATGAGGAGGACTGAGGTCTTTAATAGAGAAGGCAAAGTAAAGTTCAGTAATAAGATTTGTGATAAAAGATGATGAGGAGCTAGTGATTAAGATATCATCAACATAAACTAGGAGGAACGTGGTATGGGAGGAGGTGGAATGAATAAATAAGGATGAATCAGATTCGGTGGAAATGAAATTGAGTTCAAGTAGATTTTGGCTTAAGCGATGAAACCAGTCTCGTGGAGTTTATTTCAGACCATAAAGAGCTTTGTGAAGATGACATACATGAGAAAGTCGATAAGGGTCAATAAAGCCAGAGGGTTAGGCCATGAAAACTAGTTCGTGAACATCCCTATTGAGAAAGGCATTGTGGACATCAAGTTGACGAATGAGCCAATTTTTGGATAGGGCAATGGTAAGGATGAGGCAAATGGTTGTAGGTTTGATAACAGAACTAATAGTGTCAGTGTAGTCAAGACCAGGAGTTTGGATATATCCTTTTGCATCAAGACGAGCTTTGTATTGATCTAAGGTACCATCAGAATTTCATTTTGTCCAAAAAACCATTTATATCCAACAATACTAGCATTAGGAGGTGAAGATACAAGGATCCAAGTATGATTGCGATGTAGAGCGTTGAACTCATCAAGCATGGTTTGACGCTAATGGGAAAATTTGTTTGCTTGAGTGAAGAAGGTAGGATCTAGTTTGTTTGAAGTTTTCATAGAAGTAGAATAGGTAACATAGTCAGAAAAGATATGAGGGACACAAGTGTTATCTTGTGTGCGGGTGGTCATATGGTGTTGAGGAGGCGAAGATGGTATGTTTGGGGGTGGTGGAGAAGAAGGTGGTATAGGCAATGGAAGAGAAATGATAGAAGGGGAAGACGTGGAGGATGTGAGTGGGGAGGAAGTAGCAAAGGGAAAGACAGATTCAAGAAAGTGAACATGTTGTGAGATGTGAATTTTGGAGGTGATTGGGGACAAAGTAGCGATAACTTTTGTATTTTAAGGAATACCCAATAAAGACACACTGCATGGACTTTATAGTGAGTTTGTCCATACGATGGGACCCAAAAAGAGGGAAACAAGTACACCCAAACACACGAAAGTGAGAGAGATTAGGTGGAGTGAGGAAAAGAGCTTCATGAGGAAATTTTTTATTTAGGACATGTAGGAAAAAGATTAATGAGATAGGTGGCTGTAGAAAATGTATCAAACAAAATGATTTAGGTAGAGAGGGATGAAGAAGAATGGTAAGGTTAGTTTCAGTTATGTGACGAATTTTACACTTAGCAAGGCCATTTTATTGTGGGGTGTGAGGACACGAAATGCAGTAAGAGATGCCATGTGTAGTTAGAAAGGTTGTAAAGGGACCTTTGATGAGTTCAGGAGCTCAATCGTATTGAAAAGTTTTAAGGGTGGTCAAAAAAAGTTTTTCAATTATAGTTTTGAAAATTTGGAATTAAGAAAGAGTTTGACTTTTGTGAGTTAAAGGAAAGATCCAAGTTTAGCGACTAAAGTCATCAATAAAAAGAATGAAATATCGGTAACCAGAATTTGAAAAAGATAGAGATGGACCCCAAATATCACAATGAATAAGTTATAAAGGCATAGTGAAAGCACGAGATGATAATTGAAAGGGAAGATGAGTGCTTTTTCCTATTAAATAGGAAGTACAATTATTCAGTATATTTGATGATAATTTGAAAGGAAGAGATAGTCTGAAGAGTATGGTGGAGCAAGGATGACCTAGACGTTGATGCCACGGATTGAGTAAAGTGGCAGATGCTTGGAAGGCAATTGGAATTTGAAATTAAGGTGGGATATGCATGAGATAAAGATTATTGTGGATGGATCCCGCGAATAGTGGTGTCTTGATATTGAGATCCTTCACAATGTAACCAAATGGGTTAAATTCAATAAGGCAGGATTTATCTTTAACAAATTTAGCTACAAAGAGTAAATTGGCAGTAAGATCGGGAACATTTAAGAGATTATTTAAGTGAAGAGGACGAGTTGTAATGGATAAGGTGACATTACTAGTGGAGGAGATGTAAAGGGTTTGTTCATTACTAACAATCACTTGATGAGGACCACTGTATGGAGTTTCAGAGTTAACAAGGTGAGGGTTTGGGGTCATATGATTTGTGGCACCAATGTCTGGAAGCTGTTCAGTGAGAGTATTAGAAGTGAAAGTGGAGGGATTTGATGTACCTTGGATATTTAAGGTAGTAAAGGCAGTGGAAATGGAGGATGGAGAGAATGATTTCGAGATTCAAAATATTTGTAACGATAATGGGCTGCAATGTGGCCCCATTTCCAGCAAATTTGACATTGGGATAGAGGTTTGTATGAGTGATTGGACTTGGAGGATTGATAAGTGGGCTGGGCTTATATGTGGTCAGCGTAGGTATTATAAGGTGATGTAGGCTGAAAAGAGCTAGCAAGGGCCTGCTCATGTGGGCTAGAAGGAAATGTTTGTGGCCCAGAAGAGGGGCCCATGTATTTTAGGGTTAAAAGAACAACGTCCTCCTCCTCTGCTTCGAGTTGTACCGTGCCCGTGGAGAGATGGAGAAGAGCAATGGCCATCGATGGACATCATGAGAGCTGTGTCTGGTGAGGGAGCCAAATGAAATGATAAGAAACGCTACTCGTGGATGAGAAGCTTCACTATAAGTTCATCGAAAGAGATGCTGGATTCTCGATGCTCTATCGCCGTAATAAAGGATTCATACTTTGATGGCAAACCATTCAAGGTAAGGAGAATAAGATCATTATCAGTTATTTGATCACCAACAGCTCATAGTTCATCAGCTGTATTTGAGATAAAAGCCAGATAATCGGTAATGGACTGATGTCTTTTCTGTAATGTGTGCAGTTTATGTCAGAGAAGAGAGTGTTAGGAAGTAGCTTGCTACATGAAATAACGCTCAAGATCAACCCAAAGATCATGAGCAGTGGTACTGTCGGCAGTAAGGCAAACAGTGGAGTTTGATAGAGAAGCAGTAAGGAAGCAATAAACCAGGTAGTCATATTTCTACCATTTGTGAAATTATGAAGAGTCAGTAGCTAGTTGAGCAAGAGTACCATCGATGCATCCAACTGATTCGGATCTTTATTCATACCCTTGGAGGTCAAATCAAAAATAATCTAAGGATTATAATATAGGATGCAACCCCGGGTCGTTTCACTTAATCGAAACCTAAAATGAATGGACCTAAGTTAACCTATGTGTCACGAAATGCAAGCTAGTTTGGTAAGAAGGGGGTTTTGATCTTTGAATTGTACTAAATCAAATTGTAAGAAAAATATTAATTTTTTTTGGATTTTTGAGAATAGAAAAAGAAAAGATTAAGACAAATGATCAAAGAGTGATAGAATCTTCTTGAAAATGAGCTTTGACTATCGTAGTTCGAAATTAATTTTAATGGAGTGGGAATCACTAAATTTCAAATGGATAAACCTTAAAGAACTCTTTAAGTCCAAGATCTTAATCAATGGGACTCCATTTCTTACAATCTTGTTAAATACTCTTAGTGTGTGTAGTGGATAAGTCGATGCAATAAGTCACTTTGGGATCTAGAATCAACTCAATATCAAACATAACTATGCAAGATAAAAGAGAATCAACAAGATCACAAATAGACATATATGAGATTTCATATATTTAAGCTCAAAGTTCTACATAAACAAATCCAAACCACACATTGAATATCCAACACTTGAGTAAATCATAATCAAATATGTTCAATTACAAATTACAAATCCTAAACCTAGGAGTTCATAAATCGTAGCTAAACCTTGGATTAAGCTACTACCTTTTTAAGCTCATTGAACTCTAGTCATTGCTACATTTTCAAGAGGAAAGAAACGCCTAACCACGCATAGCTCTAAGAAACTTCACAACCGAGAAGCAATCAAAGGCACCCAGGATAGAAGTTGACGATGACAAATGGAAGAAAAATGAGATGGATATGAGAGAATACCATAGTGTGATAGTGGTGAGAAGATGATGGAATGAATTCTCCTCCTTCTATCGACTCTCTCTCTCCCTATTTGTATGTTATCCCAAAATAGGTTTTTTTTTCAAAAGCGAGTTGCTGGATCGGGTTTGCACAGTTGGATAATTTTTTGAAAATGGTTCGGGTCTGGTGTTGATTCGAATGTGTCACCGCGACGAAAGGATGAGTTCACCACAATGAACTTTACCTGTTAGATTTCTTCGAAAATTTTCTGATTTCGTCGTGATTAAACATCATCCTGGCCGTGGTGAACTTTGCCTATTCCCTCGTTGACATGTGTTTTTGGTCTTCACTCTTTGCCTCTACTTTTTGAATGTCCTACAATGAAAAATAGTAGTTTGCAGTATCAATTGTTCTAAAAATCAATTTAGTGCAATTACTAGTTATTTGTAACAATTTTAGCTTCAAACTACATTAATTCAAAACAAGCACTCACAAGCTAAATTAAGCACAATATCCGATAATAAGAGCCAAAAAGTATAACAAAAACTACAAAATTGTCACCAAATGATATAGGAAACTTGGGTTCAATTACCAACTCAAAGGTAATGAGGATAGAGTGAATATGATTACGCCAAATAAGGTAATTTGTATTATCCAACTGGGTAGTGAGAAAATTAGTGATATGGTTGATTGGTAGAATAGGGGAGTTGAAATCGACCATGATAAGTGTTTGCTTGATCGGATATAGTAGAAGAATTGATTGTGTAATGTCTTTAGTAATGTGGGAATGTAAAGCAATGTGCATTGTGCGATAGGTGTTTGAGGAAAGAACTAAAAGAAGATGTTATTTGTAAGAATGAGTCTGTAGTTGAGTGTTTATGTTGAATAAAAAGAAAACTGAAAATAGATAAGTGTATGTGACTAGAATGAATGTATAGGCTTTAATACCATGAAAGGAATAAAAGAAGAAGACAATTTGTATGTGAATGTATTGTATTTCTTATGTATTGCAGAGTAACTTTACATTATATTTATACATATTTGTAGTATCTAAAAAGATAATAAAAATCAATTGAGATACACAAGATAAAATCAAATTACATATCAAAGAAGATCAAATATGTGCTAGTGAAATTATGAAGATTTCTATGTATCTATATATGTTTATCAAAAACAATAGGTAGCGGTGGTCTAGGTTGACTAAAACGTAACCCAAACTCCTTTCTAAAAATGTTGTTTGTTCAGCCGGATTCTGGCTGAACTGGTTGTTGCCATTCTGATCCATGACTCCGAACTCTGTTGAAGTGATCTTGATGAAAGAGTCTCCTGCAAGACAAAGGAAGGCACGTCGGGGGTGAGATCCCGATTTGCC
>JANTNU010233683.1:0-14132 GCA_024752395.1 Erythroxylum havanense
TTAAAGATAGTTCTTTAAGGTTTACCATTCAAACTTAGTGATTTCTAATTCCACCGCACACACTAAGATGAGCTTAAAGGGATCTTGAGCAATGGAGTTCATTGATCAAGATCCTGGACTTAAGGAATACTTTAACGTTCTAGGGCTCAAGAGCACCTAATGGGGTCTTGAGAAATGGAATCGAGAGTGACAGGAGTCCATCAATCAAGACCCTGGACTTAAAGTGAGTTCTTTAAGGTTTACCATTCACACTTAGTTTTGAGCTGTGATAGCCAAAGCTCGTTTTCAAGAGGATTTTATCAATTGTTTTAGTATTTTCTTTTTCTATTTTCAAAAAGCCAAAAATACTTTTTACATGCTTTTTAGTGTACTTAATGTTTTCAAACAAAACCCCCTTTTCCTCACTGATTTCACTTGCATTTTATGACATATAGGCTAGTTTAGATTCATTTAATTAGGTTCCGATTAAGTGAGACGACCCGAGGTTGCAACCGATACTGCAATCTTGGAATTTATTGTTTTTGACCGGTTTCCAAGGATCAATCTTTTGATTGAATCGACAGAGGAATGCCATTAATGTATTGTAGGCAATTATTTCATTGATGTATATAAATTATGAATTTATGTATGGAATTGAGTTATAAATTTGTGTATGACTATGGGATATGAATTGTGATTGTATATGAATATGATTGGTTTAGGTTTTGGATTGAATTATGGAATTATATATTGAATCGAGATATGATTATGTCTTGGACATGGGTAAATAAGATATGGATTCCGGACAGGAGGTCCGATGAATTGTGTTGCTGGAATTGAGATATGGAAGTGCTTATCTTGTATGATTTGTGGATTTCTGGATAAGTATGATTGTATACAAGAACATTATTATTATGAATTGAGATTTTTCATGACGTTAAATTTCCTAAGAGGAAATTAAATCGCTTTGTTCGGATTGCTTTAGTCTAAGGTTTCTAACGTGATAGTTTTCACAAGGTATAAGTTTTCGGATGTTAGAAAGTTGTTTGCTTTGATTCCGAACTAATTTGTTTCGTTTTTGATTGGCTTTCATTTGGTAAATCTGATTCTTTGATTTATCGATTTGATTCGTTTTGTTTCGCTACTCTCTTTGTGTTTCGCTTCTGATTTGGCCTAGTTTCGGGTTGAGATCCGTTCTTTTGTTTTTGTTTCAAATTCCGATTTTGCTTTTGGCTTTTCACGTTAGATTTCCTTCATAAGATTTGTTTGATCCGTTGTGTTTTCGATTCTCTCACTTTATGTTTCGAATTCCTTTGCTTTGTTTACGATCCGTTTTTTGTTTTTCCGATTGGGGTCCGGTTCCCAGATCGGGTCCTAACAAGGTGAGCTCGAAAGCTCTTGGATAACAGTTTTATAAGCGGTAATAAGCAAAAACCATTTGAAACTTTCATGATTATAGCAAAAACTCATTGAAAATTTATAAAACATTCATTTCTCAAAATTGTCAACTTGTCAAGCAAATTCACACTTCACCGAAGTCAAACAATCATCAAACTTATCAACATATGAAAACACATAAACACATCATAATGGTTTGGGTAGGTCCATATTCATGATGCACTACACATTCCCATATAATGGTCCTATATAGCCGTAAACTTGAGGGAGTCCTTGAAGGAGCTCCGTGCCACTAGCGGGCAGGCAGGAGAAGCCAATTCTTGGGTCAACGTGCATGTGATGGCTCTTGAGGGACTACCACAAACCCACTTAACATGAATTTCATGAACTTGAAAGCATTTGGCCCATATGGTATATTTTTGAAAAACTTGACTTTCATGAGCATGCACCATTCATATGCAATTCTATCATCATTTCACAATTTCACAACCACAAGTATATGCCAATCATAATAACCCTTTCTCAAATCATGTGAAGGCAACATGTACCCCAATTACGAAGTATTTAGCAATCATTCTAAAAAATTCATTTGAAAAAAGCATGTGGAAATTTGCAATCCTTCAAAGAACAATAAATGCGCTTTTATCAAGTAGTTAGAGAAATCAATTAATTGCTTTTATTGTAAGAACATTTAAAGCTTATTAACTCAATTATAAAAATGTCACCCACCTTAATTCCTTGCTTAAAACTTGACTCAAATTGCCTCCCCTTGATCTTCATTCCTCTTGCCTCTCTTAATCTCCTTCATCCATGGCAAAATCTCCAAATCAATAGACATCCAAATTGAACAACCCATAAAACATAATCACCAAAATTGGTCTTAGAAAACTTAAACCCATACCATTCTTAAGCCATAAGAACCAAAATCTCTCTAACAATCCAGCAAATCAAAATGCATTCTTACCTTGAATCTTCACCAAATGAAGAAATTCTTGGCTTGAATGGAAGCTCGCATCTTCTTCCACCTTTTTCCTTCTTGAATCAACTTCAAAATCCCTTTAGAAAACCAAAAAATGAAGAACCCTAGCTTTTCCACTTTTTCTTCACTCTTTCTTTCTTTTTCGTGCTTCTCTCTTCTCTTTCTCTCTAATTCACATTTTTGCTTGTTTAAATTGAAAGACAACTCATTTCTCTTGCCTTTTATACTACTAATGCTTGCACAAAGTCTATTTTGCCCTTTCTTATATGCCTTGTAACTTAAATGGCTTAAGTGGTCTTCCAATTTTGCCCCTCATGCAAACTTATCACCTTAACACAATAATTCAATCAACCCATGCCATATGATCTTACTTAAATTAACATGCTAATTAACTCCCATTAACATGCTAATTAATTTCACAAAAATACCCTATTAAGACCTCAAAATTCATTTAAATCATGCTTAACTCCTTTTGAAAATCAATACCTCTTCTAATCATGCAATTGAAGGAATTTTCTTGTAATTCCTTCTAGAGAAATGTTATTCATTATCTTAATTATCTAATAACATCAAAATCATTCAATTTGGTTTAGAAATCTAAAAGTTATACCCAAACATTTCCAAACTGGTCTTATACTGAAATGATATTTTGTACTAAACTCCCATCCAAAAATTGATATTTTTAGAGACTAAATTAAACTCATTTTAATCCGACAATTTGAAGCCTTATCTCTCTAGTTTAATCCAAATCAAGAATCATCTCATTCGGATAACTAGAGCAAAAGTTATGGCTCAAACAATTTCGGACTGTTACTAAATCGAGACTATACACTATACCAAATTTCACTCCAGAAATTGAAAGTCTTAAGGACGGAATTGAAATTCGATTCCTTCAAATAACTTGTAGCTCCATGTCTCTAGTTTAGGTAGAAACAAGAATCAACTCATTTGGGACTCTATAGATCAAAATATCATCAAAATACTAAAGCATATGCAGTAAAATATCCAACTCATACTCTATTTACCGATCCTCTCACTTTAAGTCAATCAATCTTTTCTACTTTATTTCAAATTCAAGAATTCTCCTTTTCTATACACATGAAGAATATCCAACAATTCCTTATTTAATAGTTCTAGCTTCCAAGGAAAGCTCGGGATCTAACAATTCTCCCCTTCTTAAAGAATTTCGTCCTCGAAATTCATACCTTATTGATCTGGGGTAGGGGTTTGCTTCCTCTTGTACTCTTTTGTTTTTCCATTTTACTCCATCACTCCAATGCTTTCTTTCAAATGACCTTGGTTAACGGATTCAATCAATCCCTCCATAATTTGTTCAGATGCCACACCATCTTATCTGTTTCTTCCATATTCTTCAAACTACTCACAATTTTATTTTCCACTTCCTGGGTTAACACCCATATTATATCCTACCAATCTTCTTAACATACTCACATATATGACATTTCGAATATGAGACATCTTTCATCAGTAGCAAGACTTATAACTATTTCGTGTACACCGATTCATGTCAGGCTTGAGCACACTCTTGCTCGAGCTTGAGCACACCTTGGCATGGTGGTATTCATAAACATGTACTCATGTGAGTATAAACAAATAGCTCTGAGAGTATCATAGAGGTAATTTATCTTACGCTTGATGATGCACATCAGGGTAGTGCTAAGTGACTATGTGCTAACACACTTAACTCTCATGCCTAATCTCACTAAATTTCATGCCCTTGACATTGATCTTTCTAATTCGTTCATTTTTCTTAATTCACCTAATTCTTATCATTCATCCATTTCACTTGTCCATAACATCTCCACTTCTAGCCTTCAACGACTTGTAGGCCTTACTCACCATAATACAAAAGCAATGACTCCTTCTATCATCTAACTCCTCATACAATATTCGAGAAGAAATCATTAGGACAGTGCCTGTTGTACTTAAAGCCAAATAGAACTATACTTGGATCTCATGGCCCTATGAACTTCAAACTATATGCCTTAAGTATATTCTGGATAATTAAGACCATCAATTCAAACATCCACTTGCTTACTTTGACATTCTTAGTCATTAAAAGATCTTTTGATGCATTCCTACTAGGATGCATAACTTAAGTTACCATTTGTACTTTTCTAGCAATCTTAACCAAACCCCCTGTTCTATGCTTCTTTTTACATTAGTTTTGATAACCTTAATATCGAATTGCTACATAAGGTATATGATATAACATTTAGCTTTACTTGGAATTTCCCACTTGAACGATCATAGCCTTTTGGTATTTATATAAATCTCCTGAGTCTCATAATTAATTCTCCCAATTCATTGATTGCCTTAAACTTTTACGATCTGTACTTACATATGTATATCTAAGATGTTCCTGTACATATATTATCTCCAAAGTTTCAAAACAATCATTAATGTAGCAGTTCTAAATCATGTATCAAATAATCAACTCATAGGACTTTAGTTGTCTTCATACATATGAAATCACTTTATTACGCTGCATTCGATTTCAGTTAAATGTCTTATACAACATCAGTGCATACTATAAAAATCTCCAAATCTATATGATATAATTTACCTCAGCATAGTTCCTTCAAAATTCTCTTTACTTACATTATTTATACGCTTTACACTTTTTTTTCTTTCTTCATGTATTCAAACTATTCTTCTCAATTCTTCGAATACCTTTAATACATTATCAAATCTTGGATCACTTTAGTCTCTAATACCATAGTACTATGGGGCATTTGTTAACTAAATCAATTATTATCAAATTTCATGTACCTCCTGATTAGCCCTCGTGATTCTTTACATAATTAATTCCTTAATGAGGTACATTGTCTCACTTTCTTTTCAATTTGCCAATTGACTTCCTTCCTCGAATGATTTTCTCCATTCCTTAAATTTCCTCAAATCTCACTTGGATTTATTCTCATGTTTGCTCATTCATACCAATTTCTCCACACATTGTAATTTATCTGCAGACTTAACTTCTTGATTTTAATACATTCATCAAGTCAGGTTTATATCTCCCCAACATACTTTCACATAGCATAACGTGAACGTACATACTCCTCATACTAGCAATTCGTGTCTCCATAAATTCAAGAATCCACTCATATGCCCCTTTACATCAAACAAAATACATACTTTTTCAGTAACATATTCTACCTCCCTGCTTGATGCTCTGCTAGGGAGTGTACTTACCTTCGAATCATTGCATATTTCTTCCTGATCAGTTCTCCCATTGATCATCCTTAATATAAACTATCTGATCTGCTTATTCTTTTTTGAAAGAGGGTTTTTTGCTACCATCATCTATACATTTTAATCAATCACCTATCATCATCATCACATTATCAGTTATTCTTAATACCTCAGGAAGACCAATTTCTATCGCCCTCACAAGGTCATAAAGTTCTAATCACCACAACTCAACGGAGTAATGAACATACTTATTGTCACATATGCTTCGGTGTCATCGTCAAATTCATCCCATTATCCTTCACATTGCATCTTACATATGTATATTCACCATTGATTCAAACTTATAAATGTATAATCGTCATAAAAATTCTGATCTTAGTTCCACTAACACATCCTTATGGAGTATCATAACTCTTTTTCAGATTCATCAAGCAACCACTTAGGTCCTGATTTCATCTTCTCAAGATCATAGCAATTTATGTTTTTCTTATTTTCTATTTATACACCTTAATCTTGTCATTTCTACTTGTCTCCATTTCCTTTTTAGTCAATCATGAAAATATTTCATTCTTCTTCCTACTATTTCTATCCACTTAAACTCTTAATAATTGCTTATGCGTGTAACTTATACACATGTGCTCATGTAGGATCCTAATACTGGCGCTCTAATACCACATCTATTGGACCCGGTTTGTTTCC
Organism: Erythroxylum havanense; assembly: GCA_024752395.1. Lineage (NCBI taxonomy): Eukaryota > Viridiplantae > Streptophyta > Magnoliopsida > Malpighiales > Erythroxylaceae > Erythroxylum > Erythroxylum havanense. Next base: position 6,272 of record JANTNU010233683.1, read on the forward strand.
AGAGTCCAACGCTTGAAAAATCATGAAACTTGAGCTTTTTTTGATACCACCACTGTTGGACCCCACTTGCAGAGCCCAACTTCAAATCATGAAACTTGACCATCATTGGTTCATCTTCATTCTCATAAAATCCCAATGATTTTCCTCACAATTTGTTTAATCGCGTGCCCACATAAAAATTAGTCACCATGCTCAAACTCATTTCTCCTATTTGTGCGCAGAATTTGGAAATCTTAAAACAAGAATTTCAATTTTTCTTCTTCAAAGAAATCTCTAAGCCTCTATTTTGTTTTGAAGCAAGAATCACCTCAATCGGAGCTATATAGCTCAAGATATGCATAAAATTCCAAAGTGTGTTTATACCTCAATCATGCTCTCTAAACTGACCTTTCACTTTCTTACAATCAAAATTTCCTAAATCAAATCCAAAAGCTACCAAATTTCATGGAGAGATAAATTCATGTCTTAGTAATCTATCACTTCAAGAATCACTTTATTTGGAGGTCGGACTTGGGAGTTATGATCTAAAGAATCTAACATGTTCATAACCTCAATCCTAAGTAACATGTCTTGGCGCAATTGTCATAACTTTCACAAAAAATGTTTGATTGATTTCGTTTTTAGACCATTGGAAAGACACCTTCAAGATATAATACTTTGATGAAGGCCACAAAGTCATATTCTACCTCTAAGATGGTAAAAAATCTTGATTTACTAAAGCTGACCTGTGAATGTCCGTTTAACGGACATGCATGTCCTTTTAACAGACATTATCAGGCCAAAATGCACCTTCTCACCCAAGAAGGTCGATTAAACGGACATCAAGTTGGTTAAACGGACATGGGCGATGCTAGGGATCCAATTTGACCAAAAAAGGTCCATTAAATGGACCTAATGTCTGTTAAACGAACATGGGGGTTCAACTCTCCGATGCTTCCTACATCTAATCTAACATCATAAACATTTATAATCTTCACAAATTCACTTATTCTAATGCAATCACACTCCTAAAACATTCAATTACCACTTTGGGTGCATCAAACTCCCAAAATTCAACTCAAATAAATCGTCACAAACCCAAACTGTCATCATTCACCATGATTGTCATGTTTAAACTTCCGATACAACATCTTCACTTATAATACTCATATCTTTTTACCCCGATATCCAAAATTTGCATATCCAAAATTTGCATACTCATATCTCGGTCCTGAAAAATATGTTGCAATTTTAGGTGAGTTTGCGAACTCAGTGAGATAACCATTATCGATGGTTCACTCAGTTCATGCAGCAATCAAACATATCATAGTTATTTCATAATTTCACATACATCAGAAGTACCACATCAGTATCACATTTCATTTTCACACAAGCATAAGACATTTTTGCCTTTCACTTAATCAAAGAGATTAAATCAAATGCATATGAAATGCGCATGTGACACTTTTTCAATTTATTTCATTGTTGTGATCGAGTGCCTGAACTGTCCCAATATGGGCACATTAATCGTTGAGCCTGAGGCTCTGAATCACTGTAAGGCTCGAGGCCCAAATACGATCGTTGAGCTTGTAGCTCTCGGTGGCTTCTCAGGTCACAACTGCCATTATCTGATCATGCGTTCATGCATGAAATGCACATGTCACAATTAAGCAGTATATACATCACAATCATTACATGTGTCACAATTTATCACATCTCAAGCAAGTAGTTCATAAATTCACAAACAAGTAGAGCACTTCTATGTCATAGCTTCCTAATACATCGGACCTTCTGTCCGGAATCCACAATCAGAAATAATTCTCAAACCCACCATTATTCACCACAATATTCTAAGCAAATAATAATTGGGAGAACCGTCTAGGTCACTCACCAATAGCTTCTGAGCTAATGTCTGGAAGTCTCGGCAACATCTGTGGGTTAACGTTCCAAATGCGCCTCTATAGCAATTAAAATACACAAATATTACCAAGTATACAATCATAAATGTTTAATAACGCACATGGAGAAATTAAAATGTGTATAATGCATGTTCGTGACATTCCCAGCATTATTCCCAAAATTCAAAAAAAAATTCCTCTAAATTTTAGAAATTTAAAAACGCCAAAATCATTTAATTTAGTTCACTACTCTAAAAGTTATACTCCAAACATTTCGGACTATTCTTATGCTAAAACATTTTCCTGCGATTTATTGCCATCCCAAAATTGACCTTCTTAGAGACTAAATTGAAACTCAATTTCTTTATAACGTTTTTATTCCTATCTCTCTAGTTTAATCCAAATCAAGAATCACCTCATTTGCATGACTAGAGCAAAAGTTATGGCCAAAATACTTTCATCTCTTACTAATCCAAGACTGCACACTAAACCTGACTTCAATTCAGAAATTGAAAGTCTTATGGGATAAATTGAAATCAATTCCTTCATATGACTTGTAGCCCAATGTCTCTATTTTATTTTGCAACAAGAATCAGTTAAATTGGATTTCCACAGACCAAGAATTCACCAAAATACTGAACCATGTTTAGAAAATATCCCAACTCACTTTGATTAAATCAATCATCCTCAATTTAATCTCAAAAATTAACAATTTTCCATGGCCAGATAGAGGGATGACGTTGGAATCTATCGCTTCAAAAATCAAGTCAATCGGACGTCGAAAAAAAAGTTATAACCAAGAGAGTGAAGTGTATAAACAAAATGGGAAGTCGCGATCGTGCGCATGCACAATCGCCACATTCCGGCCGACCGATCACCACATTCTGGCCGACCGACCGATCCCCACATTCTGTCCAACTGATTGATCACCACATTCTGGCCGACCGACCGATCGCCACAATCTGGCTGATCGATCGTCACATTCTGGCCGACCGATCGATCGCCACATTCTGGCCAACCGACTAATCGTCACAATCTAGCCGACCGACCGATTGCCACATTCTTCACCAACATCTCAACTTCCAAACTCTATAAATTTTGATTCAGAACTCCAAAAATTTACAAAATTTATATCAATGGAAACCTAAAAGGAATCTCTACAACTTCCATGAAGAACCCAAAAATCAATTATGTCTCTAAAGGGGTCAAATAGCCACTCAAAGTTTCTGTCCACTAATGATCATGCCAAATAGTAACAAAAACTTCTAAAAATTTTAATTTCACAAACCATGGTCCAAAAATTACGTACTTCACATCGATGGAAAGATCAAAATATAATCTAAAACTTTCATGAAGACTAATTTTGCAAAATCTGTCTTATTTAGCCTAGAAAATTCTCTAAAATTTCTGGTCTTCAATGTTAGACTCCTAAACATGACACTATTCACCCTACACATATTATCCACTTTCAAGGCAAAATTTAGAGCCCCTTCAAGACACAATTGGACAGTACTTCCTTCATAAGAATTCTAGCCAAACTTATCAAGTTTAATTCAAGCTAAACCTCATCTCAATAGCATAACCATATAAAATGTTATGACTAAAATATTGAAATATACACAAAGCAAATTTTCCAGCTTTTACACCTAACTCAAATCCTATCATTCCAATACCATTTCTACACCAATAAGCATCCACTTTAGTCAATAAATCACCCAAAATTTAATCAAGACCTTCACTTGAACAATTAGTCACAAAATGGCAGCACAAGCTCAATCATCTTTCTTTAAAAACACTCATCCAACATCATCAAAATCAATCCAACACACTCAATTCACCTATACAACATGACATATCATTTATCCTCAATCAGTCATAAAACAACAAATGAAAATAACCTACCCATATACACCAAACACAAATTCATGCAATTAATGCACAAGACATCATAATTAATGCATTTAACTACCAATTGAAAACATAAAACACAACTCTTACCTATAAAGCTTCTAATTCTTCAATTCTTCAAAATTTTCCCCAATTCTCTACCTTCCACTCACACCAGTCACGTTCACCATCTAAAAAAGAGGTAGAGATAAATTTTTATGGTGAGAAAGAAAGAGAGAGAAAAGTGACAAGGAAGAAAGTAAGAGATGAGAGTTAGGCTTAGAGTTAGAGAAGATCAAAACCCATGAAGAAGAGGAAGAGAGAACCTACGAAGAAGAGAAGAAGAGAACCCTAAAACAAAACTCCAAAGGCTTTTTGAAAGACAAGTGTCGTGGAAGGCTCTCAAAAGTTAGGTTATTTAAGCTTAAACTAAGTATAAGACATAGCTAGGCAAGTGATAAGTGTCATTTGCCACATGTCTTATTTTTAGGCACTCTTTTATTTCCTTTGCAATAACAATTCAATTTCTACTCCAATTTTTCCCAAAATTTTAATGGATCCATTTAATAAATCCTAAAATCATGTATCACATTTTTCAGTGCCATTGGACAGTCATTTTTAGTACCGGAAACCAATCAGTCTGTCACTTGGCAATTTTTTCGGTCCAGAAATTTTCCCCTGAAATTTTTTAGAAAAATTTCTAAAATTCTCTAAAAATTCAAAACACACAAAAACCTAGTCCAATTAAATTTTCAAGCACGAAATCATATTTTTCACAATAATCACATTAATGCCACATATATCGGGAAATGCCATGAATACATGTACAATCATTACATGTGAAAAATTCACTATTCAAGTGTATATATGAATGCATGAATATAGCAAAACAATTTTAAACAATCCTAACCCGATCCAAATTACTATTTTACCCTTCCTATCGGTGATGGAATGTTACAACTCTCCCCTCCTAATAAAAATTTCGTCCTCAAAATTCTTACCTGTTTGGTTGAACAGGTGAGGATACTGTCTCCTCTTATGCTTCTCGGTCTCCCAAGTTGCTTCCTCAGTTGAGTGGTTTCTCCATAGAACTTTCACCAATGGAATAACCCTGTTCCTCAATTGCTTAACCCGTGATCCCACAATCTTGACCGGCTCCTCAACATAACTTAGATTACTAGCAACCTCAATCTCTTAAGCTAGTATCACATATGTCGGATCTGATCGGTATCGTCGGAGCACACTCAAATGAAAGACATTATGCAACTGAGACATCTCATTCGATAAAGCCAACTTATACACCAAAGGTCCTATCCTTTCAATGATCTCATAAGGACTAATGTACCTCGGGCTACTGTATAAGGCCTTATATGGTGCCATCCCGATGCTACTGTGATAATGGTTGTTATAAGTAAACTCAATCAAAGCTAGATACTGATCACATGCTCCTCTAAACTCCAATACACAAGCTCGAAGAATATCCTCAACAGTCTTAATTGTCCTCTCACTCTTCCCATCTGTCTGAGGATGAAATGATGTACTGAAATTCAACTTGGTACCTATATCAGACTGTAAACTCTTCCAAAACCTCGAAGTAAATCTGGGATCCCTGTCTGATACTATAGACATTGGAAACCCATGCAGTCTCACTACCTCATTCACATGCTTCTGGGCCAACTGATCGAGTGAAATATTCTCCCTCACTGGCAAGAAATGGTCCAATTTAGTTAACCAGTCCACTATAACCCAGATAGCATCATGTTGCCTCGAAGTCTTAGACAACCCCATCATAAAGTCCATAGTGATTCGTTCCCACTTCCATTCGGGAATAGGTAACCAATGGACTTTCCCCACTAGAGCCTGGTGCTCAACTTTAACTTGCTAGCACGTCATACACTTGGATACATACTCTGCCACCTGTTTCTTCATGCCAGGTCACCAGAAATGCTGCTTTAAAGTATTATACATCTTGGTAGTACTAGGATGCATAGTATAGGCAACCATATGAGTTTTCTCCAAAATGTCCCTCCTCAAGTCATCCACATCAGGAACATAAAGCCTCTGTCCCAACCATAAAGTCTCATCTCTCAATTCAAATTCAGAATTCAGATTTGCCTTTACTTTCTCCAAAAGCTTCACCATATCATGATCTTTTCCCTGGACTCTCTTGATCTTGTCATGTAGCATTGGTCTAAGCTTCAAAGTGGCTATCAAAACCCCATCCTGCTCTAGATTCAGCTACATATTCAAAGTTCTCAACTGTATTAAATTAGGCAACCTCAATACCTGAATCTGAGCTGTACTAATGTGAGACTTCCTACTCAAGGCATCTGCCACCAAATTAGCCTTCCCTGGGTGGTACTCAATGGTACAATCATAATCCTTCAGTAGCTCAATCCATCTCCTCTACCTCAAATTCAACTCCCTCTGACTCAGCAAGTTTCTCAAACTCTTGTGATAAGTAAAGATTTGGAAGGTCTCACCATACAAATAGTGTCTCCAAATTTTCAGGGCAAAGACAACTGCGACTAGCTCTAAATCATGCATTGGATAGTTTATCTCATGAGATCTCAATTGTCTCGAGGCATAAGCAATCACCCTGCCATGTTGCATCAGAACACATCCCAATCCCTGATGTGATGCATCACTATACACCTCATAACCTCCAGTCCCTGATGGAATGGCCAACACCGGTGCAGTAGTCAATCGATGTTTCAACTCCTCAAAGCTCTTTTGGCATTCCTCATTCCATCTAAATGCTACATTCTTCCACAGAAGTTTTGTCAGAGGGGCTGAGATCAGTGAAAACCCCTCGACAAACCTCCGGTCATACCCGGACAATCCTAGGAAACTCCGAATCTCTGACACATTCCTTGGACCTTCCCACTTCATCACTGTCTCAATCTTCTTTTGATCCACCTGTATACCATCTCCAGTCACTATATGGCCCAAAAACACTACTTCATCTAGCCAAAATTCACATTTACTAAATTTGGCATACAGTTACTTCTCCCTTATAATCTGCAAAACAATCCTCAAATGCTCAACATGCTTCTATCTACTCCTCGAATACACCAAAATGTCATCAATAAATAAAATTACAAACTGATCAAGGTAGGGCTGAAAGACCTTATTCATCAAGGCCATAAAAGCTACTGGGGCATTTGTCAACCCAAACGGCATCACTAGAAACTCAAAATGCATTCTTAGGCACATCGGCCTCTGCTATCTTCAACTGATAATACCCTGACCTTAGATCCAACTTAGTAAACACTTGAGCTCCCTGAAACTGATCAAATAAATCATCGATCCTAGGCTGTGTGTACTTATTCTTCACTGTCACCCGATTCAGCTGCCTGTAATCGATGCACAATCTCAAAGTCCCATCTTTCTTCTTCACAAACAACATAGGAGCTCCCCAAGGTGAAACACTTGGCCTGATAAAACCCTTTTCCAGTAACTCCTACAACTGAGTCTTCAATTCCTTTAGTTCCACAAGTGCCATCCTATATGGAGGAATAGATATAGGAGCAGCACCTGGAACTAGGTCAATGGTGAACTCTGTTTCCCAATCTGGCGGTAAACCCGGTAATTCATTAGGAAACACATCTGGAAATTTCCTAACCACGGGAATGTCCTGAAGCCTCTGCTGAACTCTAGTATAAAAAATGTGGACCAAATAAGCCTCACATCCTCCCTGCATCAACCTTAGTGCACTTAGGAACGAGATCATCCTGGCTGGCACTGCCTAACTAACTCCTCTGAACACTACTCTACGCTGACCAGGAGATTCTAATACGACCTCCTTCGTGTAGCAGTTCATGATGGCCCTATGGGCAGTGAGCCAGTCCATACCCAAAATCACATCTATCTCTCTCAACTGTAAGACTATCAGATCTGCCTTCAACTTTACTTGATCAATCTGGATCGAGCATTCCTTACAGACCTCTCCTAAGGTAGTAGTACTACCTAGAGGTGTACTCATTGTTGGAATGGAAAAAGAGAACATGCTTTGTTTGGAAAAACAGTAGATTTCAAAACTTTTAAGAAATCATTACTTGCAGCGGAAGCAACAAATCCAAATCAACATGCCAATC
>JANTNU010235759.1:0-14092 GCA_024752395.1 Erythroxylum havanense
TATGGAAGCTCTCATCCTCCTCTTTCTTTTTCCTTCTTGAATCAACTTCAAAATCCATCTTGAAAGCTTAGAAAAATAAAAAACCTAACTTTTTTCTTTCTTCTCTTCTTTCTTTTCTCTCCATCGAAACTCTCCCTCTTTCTCTCTTAATTTTCGTTCTTCTTGCCTTTCCCTCTTCTAATTCACGTTTCTCCCCCTTTTAAAAAGCAATAACACCTTTTATTTACAAGTTTGCCATTAATGAGTGAGTAATGACCTCTTTGCCCCTCCTTCAAAGCCTTATAATCTTAATGCTTAAGTGTTCTTCCCAAAATGCCCTCATACATTCACACTGTTGCTACTTAATTCAACTAAAACATATTTTAAAATCCAACTAACATTAACACAATAATTAACTCCAAATAAAATAATTAATATTGCAAAATCTCAAAATTATTTAAAATCATGCTTAACTCCTTTCAAAAATCAGGACCTTATTCTAATCATGCAATTGAAGGAATTTGATAGTACTTCCTTCTAGAAAAATGTTCCTCCTTGTCTTAATTTTCTAATGACATTAAAATCATCAATTTGGTTCCATAGTCCAAAAGTTATACCCTATACAGTTCGGACTATCCTTATAGTGAAACATTATTCTGTGCTCGACTTCCATCCAAAAATTGACATTTTTAGAGACCGAATAAAAACTTGATTTCTTAAGACAGATTGTAGCCTTATCTCTCTAATTTAATCCAAATAAAAAATCATCTAATTTGGATAACTAGAGCAAAAGTTATGGCTAAAACACTGAAGCATACTCAATGAACATATACATTTTCCAGCTTTTAACTTCCAACATATCACATACAACCCATCTTGTGTCTAAACCATTTTTTCCATTTTATTTCAAATTCAAGAATTTTCTTTTTTTTCTACACATGAATAATCGCCAACTATTTCTCATTTAATGGAAAGATTCGGGGTCCAACAATTGTTGCACAAAAGTTCCCTTTTCTCTGCCTCCTTAAGTACTTTTTATACTTTTTTATGTTTTGGGTAATCTTTGTAACATCTCGTTCCTATACTAAGGGTTAGAACCCTAACATTCTCGTTCCTATACTAAGGGTTAGAACCCTAACGTTTGGTACATATGAGATCAATGTGAAATAAAAAAGAATGCATTTGATGCTCGTGCATAATGTTAACATACATGCACGTGAATTTGAATTTTTGCATAATAAAATGACTGTACATGCACTCATTTGATATTTTTTGGGTATAATTGAATTATAAAAGTGTTACATTGAGAATTGTGGTTTTTACATGCTGAAAATTGATTTGGATAATGTATTTTATTGATTTAGAATTTTCGGTGAAGTTTGTGAATTTTTTGAGAATTCGGGGTATTTTTGGACTGAGAAAAATGTCAAGTTATAGAACAATTGAGGAATAGTAGTACAAATAAGAGTCCAATAGTAGTGGAAATTTTTATAAGTGACATTAAGATTTAATGACAAGTGTCATTGAAGATTGGGTCGAAAATTTGGGACAAATGGTCTAGCTTATTAAAAGACCAAAATGACACCATAGGAAAGTGTCATTTTACCTAAATTAAAGACCATATTGTGGTCTTTCACTTATCATTTACGACACTTGCATCTTTTCTTCATTTTGTTCATTTGCTCTCATCTTCATATTCTTCTCTCCATCTGCAAAACTCACTATCACCTCATCACATTGATTTTTATCCGACTCCTTCACTTTGTTTCTTCAAGATTCATTGTCTTCTCCTTCTTTTTGCTAAAAGACCCAACCCATTTCACCTTGGAAGTTGATTTTCATGGTTTTTAAAGGAGTTAGGGTTTCTTGGTGATTTAAAGAAAATAAAGCTAAACAAGTAAGTCTAAGCATGAACTTTTCTTGAATTGTTGAAGGAAGCATATTTGATGATAGTTAGAGGTCAAATGGACATAAAATGGTGATTTATGTATGCTGGAATATGGGTAAAGAATTAATACATTGATGTCTTTCTTTTACGGGTATGATGATTAATGATTCATAAATTGATGTAGAGATGAAATAGAGTTAGAGATGAACATTGTTGAAGTGTTCTGGACATGTACAGATGCAGTGTTTCCACTAAACATGCGTTTGTATTTTTTCCATATCTTGATCTATAGACATCCAAAGGGGATTATTTTAAGTTCATATTAAACTACAGACATATGGTTATATTTTTCATGAAGGAATAGAAATTGAATTCTGCCTTTAAAAGTTTCACAATTTAGCTCAAAATTGAGTTTGCGGATTATGTCGTGGTTTGGAACAATCTATAGTGTTTTTAGCATAACTTGAAAAATATCAAACTAACTTGCATGAAATTGGTTAGAAGAGTTATGTCTAAATCCTTCATTTTCCTTGTCAACATTGCCATGAAACATTGACCCGAAGGTCTGCTTTTAGAAGAGCCATAATGAAGTTTGAAAAAGAGGGGATCTCACAATCCTGCATAAGCATGATCGTGACTCTTAAGGTTCACAAGGGATCTCACAATCGTGCATAAGCACGATCGTGCATAGTGAAGGTTTAGTGAAAGTTGATAGACTTGAACATCCTTTGACATTTTGGCCAGAACTTCTTCTCCCGACCTCCAAATGACATGGGACTTGAACCATTAGATTTGTAACACATTTATCTTAATATTCAACAATAATTATAACCATTTGAGATCATTCTAGAGAGATTGATTGATGAATTTGGTACAAAATTGATGAGGAGTTCTCGAAAATGATAACTGGAGTATTTTCACTGAACATGATTCGGTATTTTAGGCATAACTTGTTATGTAGTTATCTAAATGAGATTTTGATTAAACTAGAGACATAGGAATACAATTGTTTGGAAGGAGTAGAGATTTAATTCTGTCTCTAGGATTCCATATTTTTGAATTAAAGTTAAGTACAAGATACTATTTAAGCTTATGAATAGTCCAAATTATTTTGAATATAAGTTTTAAGGTACTAGACTAAATTGAATGATTGTCGTGTTATTAGAAACTTAAGACAATGGGGAACACTTTTCTAGAGAAAATCTTACCAAATTACTTCATTCACCTTATCAGAATGATCATAGAAAATTAATCCAAAGGTCTGGATTTTTGGAGGTGATATAGGACTGAAATGAGAGTTTGGATAAGTTTTTTGTCTTGTAATGCTAGAATAACATTATTGAAAATTGTTCATGTTAAAGTACTAAAGAAATGTGTATAATGGAGATGAAGTGGTTCATATGATAAAGTTGTTATTCACGAAGAGGAGTAAAGTATATCTAGAGTGAATGAGAAATGGGTTATTATGAAAGCAAATGATGCTAAAAATGAGAATGTGATAAAATGTGAAATTTGATAATATGCTCAGGATTATCATGAAAATGCATTGGGCATATTCTATATACACACATGTGCATCAATGAATGCTTATAATTGTGCAAATTTATTAATGTGTGTGTGCAATGTGTGTATTGCATAATTTTGATGTGCAAGATAAATGTCCACATTTAGACGTTTCCAGATTATGGAAGTGGTTGAACCTAAGTTTCCTATATCAATTAGTGACAATTTCATGGTTCTTATTATACTTTTTGGCTTTTATTTTTAGATTTTGTGCTTAATTTAACTCTTGAGTGCTTGTCTTGAATTAATGTAGTTTGAGGGTAAAATTGTCACAAATAATTTGTAATTGCATTAAATTGATTTTTTACAATAATTGATGCTGCAAACTACTAGGAAACTATTGCTAAGCTGGAGCGTACTGTGAGTTGACCTAGATGATCTCATTTCATTATTTTTTTTGAACTTCAATATCTGCATTGAATAACTACGATTATGATTATTATGCAATGTGAATATAATTGATATGAATGTGATTTGTTTATGTTGATGACAGACAATGAAGGTCCAAGACTTGATGCATAAATGTGATGTTAAAGTACTACTTATATGTGAAAAAAAGAAATAAGTGTTTCTCAACATTTATGTTGAATGCTGGACCACAATCCAATGATAAATGTATTCTGAATGTAAATGTGTATATGAATAAAAAAAAAGTGATTCGCAACTTAATTGTTAAATGTCGGACCAAAGTCTGATGATGAATGTGAAATTTATTGTGTATTTGAAATCATATGACTAATCAAAAATATGTGTATGTGATGCATTCCATTACATGAATGCATGAAACATAAAGGCAATTATGACTAGAGTAGCCACCTAAAAGAGCTTAAAGCTCAGAATGTGAAAAAGAGCCTCGGGCTCAGTGTGAATGTACCCATTATCCACTAAAGGATATGGGACATTATATGATAGAGCTCGTTATCCACTAAGAGATATGGGACATTATATGATAGAGCTCGGTATCCACAAGGGATATATGCCAGCTAGGTATCCACAAGGGATATGAACTAATAAAAAGGTACATAGTCACAACAAAATAAGAAATAAAAGTGAATCACATATGCATTGCATTTATAAGTGATATGTGTATTTCGTAAGAAGGAAATTATCAGTATGATTGCTTTGAAAGTGATATGTGATGTTATGTACTAAATGAACAGGTGTGAATGAAGTGCTTACATGATTGTAAAATGTTCGTGATTAACATGATTATAAATGAATGACGTGAATGATGTGATTATATGAACTGTATGTGTTATGTGATTGAGTGAGCCATCGAGGATGGTTACTCACTGAGTTTGCAAAATTCACCCAAAATTTGCAATATTTTTCAAGCTCAGAAGAAATACCCCATTGAGAAAATGGGAGTATAGCCACTCCATTTAAGTAAAAGGTAGAGGTCGAGATCAGTTGACGTCTACATTTGTATTTTCTTATTTTTATATCAAATTAAGTATTTCGCAATTTTTGTATCAAGTGTATTTGAATATGTTTTTGTATGTAATAACTTTTCAAAGTGGAAAGGTTTATAAATGAGAATGATATTGAGTGTAACAATAATAATCGTGTTTTTGATGTTATGAAAGAAAAGAATGGGCCCGAAATTTGATTGTTGATTTTCTCATATGTGTATATTGTTTTTCAAAAAAAAAATTGTACCGAGTTTCAAGTGTTCGATTGTTCTAGCATGCCACCTTTGTAGGATTCGCACTCAAACATCACTCAGGATGTCAAGTATGGTTTTGTGAGAGTGAGATGCTACAACCTTAGGGTTTTTCGGGATCCGAAAGGTCCAAACAAATCTCTCAAACTATGAAGTTTGAGAGCGTCTATGTGCCTACCTGATGTAGGCCACGATCGTGACTCACATTTTGTTTAACGATTGTGACATACAAGCTATGATTGTAGGCCATTTCCTGAACTTCTGTGACAATCGTGGCCTACCTGACATAATTGTGGGCTTGTGTTGTGGCTCATGTTCCCTTTGAAACTTCTCAACTCTTCGATTTTAATCCTGAAATACTAGCAAACACATCAAGGTACCTCAAAAATATAATATTTAAGCTCAAAGACTTATACTATCCCATAAAACACTTAAAACACAAATAAATCACAAACTAACACAAATTTAACCTAAACACATACCAAGTGATCGAATTAACAGCTAAATATATATCAAACTATGCCCTAAAACACGATGTAATTCATACTTATCACTAATCCTCATTCTAACCTATAAAGACCTTTTGATTTTTATTTCTGATTTACTGATAAGTGGTGGAGATGTGATAATATGGCAAGCTTATCGTAAGAGTTCTACTGTGCAATGAATTGAGAGTTTGATATTTTTCACCCTAAACACTTAAGAGCATTGAGTGAAACTTTGGTGAGAGTATAAAGATTTATGCTTTTTATTCCAATAAGATTATTGACGTGATTATTATTAATATTGACTTAGGAAGTTAGTTTAGGATAACTTGATTCTACTTGTATATTAATTTGATTACTATGACATGATTTAGAGTATGTATTGATAGGTAGAGATTAATTAAAATAGATGTTGTAAAGTTGATAATTTAGATTATAATTTGCTTAAGTACAAACAAAATTTTAAGTGTTGGGATGTTTGATAAATGCATATTTGAGTATAGTTATACACCCACATTTAACATAGTTTTTTTGACATTTTATAGTTTTGTTGTATATTTGGTACTTAATTTGCTCCAAGTGCATTTATAGGTGATAACTACCTTTATAAATAAAAAGGAGAAGAATTCTAATAAAATTGTGGCATAAAATGAAGATTTGAAGTAGCCTAAACTTACACAACTATGCATGTGCCCGTGTAAGTCTCAATGAACGTGTATAGTCATAATTTTAGGTATTTTTTGAGCTACATCAACGTGTAAGCAACGATGAATGTCCAAAAACCTTGGTTTCCCCTATAAAAGGACGTGAACAAAGGCAAAAAAATGGGAGACAAATTATTAAGTGGTTTTGAGAAGTAGGACACCTAGGGAGGCCACGATTTTGATTAAAAGATGATGAAAACATGAAGAATACATCAAGAGGTTTAGTAGATTACAACATCAAATCCACACTTGCAAGAAGATTCAATAGAAAAGAAAGGGAGATGTAGAATTATGATTTCTTTGTTTTCTATTAGTTTTTCCACATGTTTGTCTTTAATTTCGTTTTTTATGAGTAACTAAACTTGTTTAGTGTCTAGATGTGATGAACCCTAGTTTGGGATAACAATATGTTTTAATCTTTTATTTAATGCAATTATATTAATTAATTTATTGTGATTCAGTTATGCATTTTATTTTTTCTAATATATCCAAAATATGAATGCATATTTTTATTTAATATCATTGAGATTGAGAAATCCTCTTGTATGAATAGATCTACCGTAATTGGAAGTAGTAGCAGGCAAACCTAGAGATAGGTTGACATAAATCTTCTAGATTAGGGCTAAACCTGATAGTAGAATTCATAAATTGATAAATCAATCCTAAGGGTTTTAACTAAAAAAAGTTCTATTAATCAACTGATATATTAGTAGTCTCGACAAGGATATTAAGATATGAATTTTCATAATCCAATAATCAATATTATGATTGCATGATAAAAGGTTAATAATTCAATGATTCTTATGGGAATTTATCAACTAGGCATTACTATTTGATATTGAGTTTTCTTCATATTCTACTTGCCTTGAGTTTATAATTGTTTAATCTTAACTTAGTTTATTTTTTTAGCATTAATTTTAATTAAAATATAAAAATCCAATTCTTAGGCTAGATAATAGAAAAAGGGTAATTACTAATATTTATAGCCTTTGTGGGATCGACCCGTACTTGCCTATTCTAACTATAGCTTTTTTGTGTACTTGTAGTAAAATTAATATTGACCTTAAAGCTAGGCCAATCACAACTAAAAATATGTAATCTTACCTATCTTATTAGTGGTGATCTAACACTAGAATCTTATCACTCTGAATGTTATCTTCTTTATGAGTGTGGTGATTTATATCATTCTTTGATTTTTGTGTTTGTGTTATTGAGTCAAAATTGTTTCTATATATGATCCTTGATCCTACTCGTATTGACATCAAATTTTACTATTCCTATAGGTCATATCACCATTTCATCATAGTATCTCATATATTCATCGATATTATTTGCATCGGGCACAACATTCACAAAAATGTTTTATTATAGGCATCAAATTTCTCAAATATTTTTTTATTATGTGCCAAAAACACAATCTATGCCTAATAATACCTGAGCATTGCACCCAATTCTTCCACTACCTATAGGTTTCATTATATTTAGCTCTCATGTTTTACATAACTAACTTCTTTTTTATGCTTCTTTAATAAATAACATAAATACAGTAGTTGATAAATGAGGATAAAAGGAATAGACTAACGAATTTTGTAAAGCTATATTACACATTGAAAGTGGATGTTCATTTCCAAGATTTAATAAAGCTCTAAAAAAATACCAATGGTTTTAGTACAAAAGAATAGGCATAAAGTAATTACCAACAAATTGGCAATTTTTAGGTTTAATTATCACTCCTTCAAAATCTCTAACATGAACACAAGTTACCATATTTTCATATACTCAAACCACGTCCAAAAACATAAATAATGGACATGATTTTATACACAGGAGTATAATTAATAGTGTCTAATCAAATCTTAATTCCACATAATTTTGTACATGTTTATGGAGTAAACCATTCCATTCCTGTTTTCCCTTCAAAATTTTATAAAAGACCATGATTGATCATATGGCTATATAGTTAATTATATTGTTGAAAGTTTTTAATAAACATATTTTGATGCACAGTGATTTACCAATTTTAGTTCTTCATATTTTTCCTTTTAAATTTTATAACAATAAAACATAGTTAACCACGAGATTATGTAATTAACCATGTTCAATAAAACCTTTATTAAAAAAATTTAAAGTACAGTCATTTACCAAACCTTGTCCTTTACATTTTTCCATTCAAATTTTCTAACAAAATCATGGTTGACATATGGAAATGTAATTAACCTTGTTCAACAAAACCTTTAAAGGACACAGTTTGTTGCATTGGTGTGTGCCAATCTGTGTCCTTCATATTGATGTTTGCAAATTATAGTATTAACATTTTCAATAAAGTTGATACTTATTATTATTATGTTATGGTAATTTTTATACATAGTTATGGTATTAAATGTAATGAGTCCTGGTATAGTTAATATTGATGCATGTTATTCTTTCCATTCAGTCATTATATTCCCATTTAAAGTATATATCTTGCTTATCTATGATGAATTATGTTTTTTTTTCATAGATGTGGTATATTATAGATTACTAGTATAGTTTGCATTAAAGTGAAGTATGATTTGCAGTTAGAGAGAATATTCTCGTTCTCCAATGAAATTGTTACTTTATTATTATTATTATTATTATTATTTAGTCATGGTAATTTTTTACAGCTCTAGTATTAAATGTATTAATTCCCACAATAGTTTGTGTTGAGGCATGATAATCTTGCAATTAAGTCAATATATTTCTATTTAAAGGTGTATCTCTTACTTATTTGTAATAAATGGTTGTATCTTCTATACATAGGTATTATATTGGAAAAAATATAATACTAGTACAACATTTTTAAGACATGGTATTATTTGTAATTAGAGACGGTATTGTTATTTTCATTGAAATTGCTACTTAATTTAAATGTGTCATGGTAACTTTTGTTTATATTTTTGGTATTGAATATTTTGAATCTTGGTATAGTTTCCATTGCAACGTGATTTTATTTTCATTTTAAAGTGTAGGTCTAGCTTATATGTAATGAATGATGGTATTTTATATACATACATACAATATTAAATAGGTAGAGCATTAGTATAGTTTGTATTGATATAGTGTATGGTTTGAACTCAGATATGGTATTCTTATTTTTCACTAAAATTCTTATTGTTATTTCATTATGGTAATTTGTGTATATAACTATAGTATTAAATGTACTGTGAGTCCTAATATAGTTTGTTTTGTGACATGATATTATTTTCATTCATTCATTTATTATATTCATATTTAAAAGTCTACGTCTTGCTTATCTATAATGAATGGTGGTATTTTTTTTATACATAAACATGGTATTTAATAAATAGAATACATGCATAGTTTGCATTGAGATAGGACACGATTTGTACTCTGAAATAATATTCCTATTTTAAAGTGTTCGTGGTATTTATTTTTTAATGACTTATAGTACTTTTTCACATTTGGCTAATAATACATGTATTAAGTCCTAGTATGGCTTTTGTTTACACATGGAATTGCTTCCGATCGGTTGTGGTATTTTGATATATAAATGAAGTTGTTCATTATTTTAAATTATTGATGATATTTTTCTACATATGTATGGTCTAGAATGGAAGCATGATGTTGCTTGTGTCAATTGTTGCTAGAATACTCATATATCAATATATAGTACACACTATAGGCACATTGTCAAAATGATTTAGCATTTCAACTAGGACTATCTTTTCTTTATTATTGTTTCAAAACTCTTCTTTTTGTACCCAACGAGAAAAATAAATATATGACATGAAATGGTTTCATGATATATCACTTATATCCTTACTTATTAGATAAATAATAATTTATACGAGATGGTAATGCCAAAATATACAAAACAAATTATTTCAAAAATTAAGTGGCAGAAAGAAGATTGTGATTTTCTGTTAAGTCAAAATGACTTTACATAAATAATTTTGATGAAGTACAAATAATGAAAGCAGAAAAACAGACGGAAGCTGAAAAGCAGACGAAAGGAGAAAAACAGACGGAAGATAAAAAGCAGACGAAAGAATGAAAAATAGATGGAAGTTATTGAAAAGCAGACGAAAGCAAAAGTAGATGAAAGCAAAAGCAGACGGAAGCGAAAGCAAACGGAAGCCAAAAGCAAACGGAAGCCAAAAGCAGACGATGAAATGAAGACGGAAGCAAACCACGTCTAATTCAAGAATCAGTTTGAGTTAGTTATAGAACTCAACTGAATAACCGCTTCTTTCAAGAAACAAGATTAAAGAAGCAAGAAGCAAGAATCAAGAAGTAGTTACAGACGAAGACTATAAATATAAGTCGCAGTCAAAGATTACATAGTTACACACATTAACGTTACAAAAGCTTACTTGAGAGAAATTTTTGTGCGATTTGTCTAGAGCTATCTTACTGTAACAAAGCTCGAAAAACCTTTCTGTAAGAAAGTAGTACAGATAGCCTGCAGAGGCTAAGAGTAAAAGGATACTGACTGTAAAGAGACCTGAAGAGGCTCAGAAAGAAAGAATACTTATAAAGTTGTTGAGAGATAGTGAAATCTCAGAAAGATATCTGAGGACTGGACGTAGCCCACGGTTTGGGGTGAACCAGTATAAAAATTACTGTGCCTACAACTCTCTATCCTTATCTCTCTTATCTTTCAAAGTTTCGATCTTACTAGTTTTTAAACAAGTTTTCGAAAAACATTTTATAACTTTGATTTACAGTAGTTCTTGTGAAAAGAACAAGTATCTTTTAATAAAACATTTTTGAAAGGATTTTAAATAAGGGAAAATACACAATTCAACCCCCCTTCTTGTGCATTTATACATCGTATAATAAGTCTTATATTAATGTATGATTTACTTCATTTTCACCTTCAAATTTCAATAAATATATAAATGCCTCCTACCATGTTAGAGGGAAGAAGAGAAAAATGAGTATCTACATAGAAGTAACTTCTTCCTATCATAATTAACATATTTTTCTTTTATCTTATTTTTATATTTTTTAAATTTCTAGTTATTAACTACAAAACACAAACTATTATCTGTTAGAAATATATGTTGACTAATATAATCACAACATTACTTCCATATGCTTTACCACAATCGAATTGCCTAATGTATATTTAATAACCATAATGGGATGGTTAATACACTAATTGCATTTGAGGCATATGGTAGTACCCTAATAACTATATGTTGGCCCATTAAACTATAGTTTACATCATCGATTAAAAATGAGACAATTAGCCTATTCTATCCCTTAGGATAGAACGTGTCATAATATATGACATAAGGTGAGATTGTTGAGTGTGTTACATACATAGTGTGTGTGTGGGTGTGAAAAGCACAAGGGTCTTCTACCATTACTCTCTCTTGCACAAGGTTTGTATTTTTCTCTTTTGATAGGTTTTGGTTGAAGCATGGAGAGGGTTCAAGACCAAATGACAAGTGTTGGAGGTATGATTCCATTATCTTGTTATGCTCTAAATAGAATGTGATCTTGGTTGTTTAATGTGGTTTATTACTGTATTTATTATAGCAATTGGTATTAGAGCACCAGGTCACTTGATTTTAGGACTCGATTTTTTGGTTGTTCCAAAAGTTTTTGATTGAAATCATTTTTTGTATAAACAACTTCGAAATGATGATTTATTGGTTTAAAGAAGATTGTCGATTGTTGTTGTTGTGTTTCACCTCTGTTCTGGACAAAGAACCACGGTTTTTGGATGAGTTTTTGTGTTTTCTTCCTTCGCCAAAATGGGTTTGATGATTTCAGATTTTGGAGCACCTTTGGTCGAAATGGATATGGAAAATCCATAAAGCGTGAAAAATGGAAGAAAACGCATAAAAAATCGTCGAAAATGGAGGTCGGGAGAGGGAGTTCCAGTTGGGTTGGATTGGTGGGTCTGCAAGTCGACCCATTTACCCAGCTGGCCCAATCTAAACCAGACCTTTAAATTTTATTTTATTTTTTATTTTTTTAAAAAATTACAATAAAAAATAAAAAATTTCTGCATGTACGTGGGGGCATGTGCAGACTCATTTCTGGTCCCTTTTTCTTGCATTTTGCTCCAAATTGTATTTCTAATTTTTCCCATATGTTTATGCATAAGATTAATTAGTAATTTTATTTGATAATTCTAATTGTTTTAATCTTATTATGGCATAAACATGTTTTTGTTAACAATAATTAATGCTTATTTTTACCTATCATAGAATTGAGCATATGAAACTATTTATGATGAGGAATTTTTTAAATATTAATGTATATTTAAAATTTATATTTTCCTCTAATATAACGTTAAGATCCATACAGGTAATTAATTGTCCTTTTGATAATTACTGCTTAGTAGGATGCTTAATATGGTGAAGAAATTTTATTAAAATATTATGAACCGTACAATTTTTCTATCCTTTTGATAGTATATTGATGATTTGGTTGTGATATTTTAATAAATTGTTTTTACCTGTGAATGAGTTTTATATTTATTTAAGGAACTCTAGCATGAATGATATAGTTAATTTTGAGAAAAAGAGCATGAATTGCAAGATTATGTTTTAACATGCATATCATAGTTATTACTCTTGGTTCTCATTCAGCTTTGAGCAATCCAAGAGTCTCTACTATCCAGACATTGAATGGAGCGAACCATAAGCTGTGGGTTGAATCTCTCATGATGAATTTGACCATCATGCTAATGGACTTGGCCTTGAGAATTGATCCAACACAGAAACCTGCTGATGATGCTAATGAGAAGGAAAGGAAATCTTATGAGGAGTAGGAGTACTCTAATCGATGTTGTTTGATGATTATGAGATATTGCATGGATGAATCCATTCATGATAGTATTCTCGAGGCTGACAATGCAAAGGATTTTCTTGCTGTTATTAAGAAGAAGTACATGAAGTTCTCAAAGAATGAGAAGAATGAATACTTAAACATGCTTCATCATACCATTTATGATGGTGCAAGTGATATTAGGGCCCACATCGACAAACTCATAGGTTGCTGCCATAAGCTTAAGGCTATCGATATGGACCTTGGTGAGGAATACATGGTATAGTTTATGATGGGGACTCTTCCCTCTAAATTTGACTCAATTAGATCGAGTTATAATGCTCAAAAATAGCAATGAACTGTTAAGGAGATGACTGCTATTCTTATCAAGGAAGAGGATGATATGAAAAAGAGAAGGGCATGAAGCATCTCTATGATGACGGACCATGACAATTATCAAAAGAGAAAGTTCACTTCTAATAGCTCAGGTGATCAGAAGCTTGTCAAGAAGAAAGTTGTCGGTGCTAAAGGAAGTGGACAGGCAAGTACATCTTTTATTAGTCAGAAGAACAAGCTTTTTAAAGGGAAGTTCAACTTTTGTAAGATTTTTGGGCAAAAGAAAGCTGATTGTTGAAAACTCAAAACTCATTTAGAGAAGAAAGGTAACTGTCTTGTGATGGTTTGTTTAGAGTCAAATGTTATTGATGTACACTTAAATACTTGGTGGTTAGATACTGGAGCAACAATTACGAATTCCTTGCAAAAACTGACAAGTCGATGAAGGCCAACTAGATCTGATCAGCATGTATATATGAGAGACGATACCAAAGTCAAAGTTGAATTTTTTGGGACAATTGAACTACAGTTAAATACAGGGCATCTTTTGGTGTTACATGATGACGCTTATTACCCTCTATTAGGAAGAATTTGATTTCTGTATCTATTTTGGATAGACTAGGTTATAGTTGTAACATCCCGTTACCGATGTGAGGGCATATCGGTAATTTGGATGGATTGAGCAGTGAGTGCATTCATAATTGAA
>JANTNU010237560.1:0-14068 GCA_024752395.1 Erythroxylum havanense
CTGTATGGAGTATGACTTTACAATGTTGCTGCCTGGAAGCAGAATTCCTGACTGCTTCAACCACCAAGAAGATGACTCTTCACTGAAACTTCAACTTCCCCAGAACTGGTGTGAAAACAAGTGGATGGGATTTCTGGTTTGTGCACTTTTCGGACCAGATGTGCGGGCAACAAGTACTACCGATATTTCTCGTTATATATACTGTAACTTATTAGCGGGACCTGAATTACATAACCTCATATTTCAAGATGCCACCCGGATTTACTTATGGGAAGGTACAAGGATCAACTCTGACCAACTATGGTTAATCTTCATTCCGCGAGACAATACCAGAAGCCTTGATTGGTGGAAGAGTTTGAGTCACTTTGAGGTGTCATTTTCCCCATACAATTTGAAAGTGAAACGTTGCGGGGTACGATTGGTGTACGAGGAAGACATTGAAGAATTTGTCCAATGCACTAAGCCGTCGTCGCAGAATAATCAACTTGTGGCCTCGTCTAGCGATCAAGGCTATTGCCTGGTCAATGGAAACGACGGTCGTGAAAGTGAGGTAGAGGAACCTAGTGGAAGTAGCAATTCGGTTGGTGAATCTCCATATCCCCTAGATCTGAGAGTGCCTACAGATTCTCTTACGTCAATGAGTACTGTGGTTTATTCGTCAAAGCATCGTAAAACCATAAAATATTGACTTCTGAACTTGGTAAGAAGCTTGTGCATGATACGGAGGAGTTCAATCTAAACTTTGAAGCTATGGCGTATGGGGATGATTTAGGTCTTGTACCGATTCCGAATATTTTCAAGTCTATTTAGTGGCGTTATAAAGCACAACAGAGAGGCCTTTCCTATTTTCGTTTCCCTTTCTCACCTGTGGCATTTAAATATTTGTTTAATTGAGTTTGATGTTTTCGATTTCGATTTCGTTTTTGTTTATGATTATCTTCAATTTTTATTAATTATAAAAATGAAACATAATTTCCAAAAGTGTACTTGTATTAATTATCTTCGCTTAGACAAATTATTCAACAAATAATTTATGTACTTGTAAAAGACTAAAATATTATATAGATTTCAATAAAAATATTTAAATTTGTAATATAACTAAATTTATATAATTGTTAAATAATAATAATATCGAAATTAATAAATAAATATGAACTAATTTATATTGTAAAACTATATTTATTAGTTTCTTTTGATATAAATAGTAAACACAAATAATAATTAAAATTCTAAAGATTAGATAAACACAAATAATAATTAAAATTCTAAAGATTAGATTTAGGAGTATAAAAATATTGGTGCTAGTAAATAAAAAATAATCTATACCAGTGACATTAAATATATGGTTTTAGTAATCATTAAATTCAATAATTACTTTCAATTAGTGGTAAATAAAATTTTAAAACTATTATATGATATGATTTATAACAAATAATAATTTTTATTTTACAAAAGCTTAAACTAAAAATTGTCTATTAAATTTTACAGATAATTATTGTTTATTATAACTTTATTATCGAGGACAAAGTTTTAAAAACTTATATGAGTTATTTATAATAGTTTTTTTGGAAATTAATTATTATTTATAAAAGTTGCAGATAAGGTTTCCATTTAATTAAGAAAGAAAGAAAATCAAACTATGAAGTAAAACCAAAAATTACATTTTAATCCAAAAACTTATCAAATTGGCCCTTATTAAATAAACATAAACAACAACAACAACTTCCGGTAAAAATCCTGCTAAAATGCGAAATTTAGGGAAGTTTAATAATATGTAACTTTATCTTTAATTAGTAGAGGTTGTTTTCAAACGAACTTTTTATTTATTTAAGATATATCAATTTTAAACGTGAATCCAAGAAGGAAAAATTAAAAAAAAAATTTATTGAGCTCTTCTTATTCTTTTAAATTTTTTTCCTCAAGTAAGTTTTTCAGTTTTTTATTTTATTAGTTAAATATAATATACATTGCATGTTTGTTAAGGGTTTAAAGACATTTATAATTAAAATTTTAATATAAAATATAAAATTAAGTGAAATAGTTTATTTTAAAATCCATGATCAATCATAAATTTATTAAATTTTGTTAAATTCAAGAAATACATGTCCTTTGTTTTAATATTACACAACATTCAACTCCTAATATTTTTATTTTATACTATTAAAATACTAAGAATACCTCAAAATTCAAGTTGTCAGTAAAACATATATCAATCTATTGATCATGTTTAAGGAAATTGCCAAGATAGTTAAATGGGACAAATAAATGTAAATAGAATTTCAACTGATTCTAAGAAATTGAAATATTAAAGAGAGTATAAATATTTTTTATATTTTAAGAAATTTTAGAAAACTTTTATAATATTTAAATTTTTAGAATTTTTATAGTTTTTAATTTTAAAAATATTTATATTAAATTTTAATTAAAAATAACGTCGAAGCATACAATATCAAATATGGATAAATTAAATATCAGTAATATGATAATTCAATTAAGTTATTAAATTTGATATGAATTAATTAAATTCAAGTTAAATTAATAATTTAAAATAATTATAATAAATTATTAATTTAAGTTATATTTAATTAATTTAATTCAAATTTAAGAATTATACTATAAATTATCGTATAAGTAGCATTTAATTAATTTTTTTTTGTTAGAATGGAGATACATAAAACCTTAATGAACTAAACGGAGGAGAGACGCTCCCGAAACATCCTCTAGGAGGATAGGTAGACAACCCACAGGCGGGTTTTGAAGTATATGGATGCCAAGGTCTAGTGAAGCGGCATAAGTAGCTAACCAATCCGTAACTCGATTGGCCTCTCGGTATACATGTCTAGCCTTCACAACCCATTCTCTAGCTATTAGATTTTGAATGCCTAGTAATAGAGAATTATACTGGATAGTGTGATCACTCGAGGAGGATAAGATGTTAACCCGTGCTATCACGAAGTATTCCCCCGGCTGAAGCTCGCGAGGATGTTGCTTTATAGGAACCATCCGTATTGAGTCTTATCCATGCAAGCGGAGGCCTTTGTCAACTCACAAATGTCTCTACCCGCAGCCGTGGTTGCCATAGAGCCCGTCCGACGAGTTCCTTAGCTTGTTCAAACGAATAGACGTAAGCAACCACTAGTTGGTGAGGGTTGGATGGCCGTGAGAATTGAGGATCGAAGATGGTTTGGTTTCGCCACGACCATAGGAACCAACAGGCCGTACCGAACATTAACGACCATTGGATTCCTTGCGTCAGTTCGCTTTGCTTCAAATTACCGGACACCCAGCTGGTAAGGTCCTCATTGAAAAAGTCGTCAGAAAAGGCAATGCGAGGGAATCCTTGCCAGAACGGTCGAGCTTGACACCTATCCCGAAGTACATGTAAAAGGGTTTCAGTTGCACCGCAAAACTGGCATGAGGGGTCGGTGGTGAGGTGTCTAATATGTCGTTGTTAGTTAGTGAGTAGTCTACCACGGTTCATTAGCCACAAGAATGATTTGATTCTTTGCGGTCCCTCCCATTTCCAAATTCGTTCCCAATCTCCTGTATGACTAGTATCTGTTTGACCGGCTATCAACTTGTATGCTGAGGTAGTGGAGAATAAGCCATTCTTGGAAGCTTCCCAAATCAATCGGTCGGGGCCGAGGAAAGGGCTTGGTGGTAAGGTTGCAGCGATTGCCATGCAATCTGATGCAGGGAGAAGTGATTGAAAGACGTCCCAACGCCACCCTCCAGTATTATCTACGAACCAGTTGACCGGAAGGGTTATCAAATTGCTCGGAATAGGATGCAGCGCACGATGCTTAAGTGGACCAAGATCATGTACCCAAGCATCCTCCCAAAACTTAGTAGTGGCACCATTGCCTACCACCCATTTGGTGCCCCTAAGCACATGCTTCCAGACGGATGCAATTCCCCTCCAAACCATAGACCCTCCAGTGGGAGAGAGGGAGGTTGGTAACTTGTTGCTGTCAAACTTATATTTTGCACTGAGTACTCGTACCCATAATGCGTTAGGTTTGGAGATTAATAGCCATCCGAGTTTGGATAATAGGGCATCATTACTTTCCCGGAGCCTCCGTAAACCCAATCCACCTGCCTCCTTCGGCTTACAGACCTGTTCCCAGCTGACCAAGCTAATTTTATGCTGTGCTTCCGAGGCTCCCCATAGAAATGTTCAAATAATCTGTTCCAAATCATCGCAGAGCTGTCGAGGTAGCCTGACAGTTTGCATCGTATATATGGGGAGAGCTGATAGCACCGATTGTATTAACGTGATCCTCCCCGCAAGGGAGAGGTGCTTTCCACTCCATCCATTGAGTCGCGTTTGCACATTATCTATGATATATTGATATGTTCTTTTAGAACTTCGCTCGTGGATGATCGGGACGCCTAGGTACTTACCCAGGTTATGTGTATGCTGGAAGCCTAACCTGCGACTGATTGCACGAGCCGTTGTGCGGGGTACATTTGCAGAAAAGAAACATCGTGTCTTGGCTTGACTTACTCTCTGTCCAGACACCGAGTAGAATTGTTGGAGGATGTCTTGGATGTACATCACACGATCATCGATAATTTTGGCAAATAAAATGAGGTCGTCTGCAAAAAAGAGGTGCGATAGTGCGGGACCTCGTTTGCTCAGTTTAATGGGAAGCCACTGTCCGTCATCCACTGCATGAGTAATCATATGCCCCAGACGCTCGAGACATAGGACAAAGATATAAGGCGACAGTGAGTCACCCTGACGGATGCCCCGGGTAGGGTGAAACTCCGCAGTTAATTCGCCCTCCCAACTAACTTGTAGTGACACTGTGGTGATACATTTTAAAATGAGGCTAATGAGGTTTCCAGGGATACCCGCAAGCTCCAATGTCTCCTGTATAAACTTCCAGTTGAGACGATCGTATGCTTTTTCAAGATCAACCTTTATGGCGAGGTATCCTGAGTTCCCTTTCTTCTTTCGCATGGAGTGTATCACTTCTTGCACTATGACGATGTTGTCCATGATCAGGCGGTTTGGTACAAAGCTGCATTGGTTGGGTGCTACCAGATCCGTTAGATATGGTTGTAGTCGACGCATCACTACCTTCGCAATAGCTTTGTATATGACCGTGCAGAGACTGATGGGTCGGAATTGGGTGATGGTCGTAGGTGAGGGAAGCTTGGGAATCAAGACTAGGATAGTTTTATTGATCGCCGCCTCCCAAGTTTTCAGTCTGAATACGCACTGAATATATTCCACAATTGACGGTCCAACAACATCCCATGTTTTTTGGAAAAAGAGGGCATGGAACCCGACATAGCCAGGGGCTTTGTTCGCGTCAATGTCAAAGATGGCTTGCCTCACTTCTAGCGCTTGGATTGGGGCCCCCATGGAAAGTTGAGCGCTAGAAGAAAGTACTGGAAACGCTCCCTGAGTCGGCAGGCGAACCTCAGTACTATCCGTCGTAGTGTATAACTGCTCCATAGAATTTTTAGCCAATTGCCTTAATGCTACAGGATCCGATATCAGATGGCCCTCCCCGTCCCGCAGTGCATGGACTCTTGTTTGCCTCCTTTTAGCCTTAGTCGTGTGGTGGTAGTACTTCGTGTTTCGATCTCCAAAAGATAGCCAGTTAGACCGAGACTGTTGGTGCCAATACAATTCTTCCTCACATAGTACATGTTCTAATTCTTTTCGGAGGAAAACTTCCAACTGACTGAGTGACACCGATGGTCTAACTTCGAGAGGCCTTTGAATACCTGCTAAACGTGCAAGTAGTCTTTTTTTCCTCAAAAATATGTTCCCAAAAGTTTCCTTATTCCATCGTTGTAATTGGCCCGCAAAACGACTTAAAGATCCGCAAGCATCGTTGTGATCCCATGCCCAATGTTGTTGTGTAACTGAGGGAAAATCGTTAGTGGTTAACCAGGCAGATTGGAACCTAAAGGGTTTACATACTGGGGAAGAAGAGTAAGTGGAACCAAAGCAAATTAATATGGGGCGGTGATCAGATTTAAGGAAAGGGAGATGATGGACTGTTGCTGTGGGAAATAGGTCTGACCATGCGGTGGAACAAAATGCTCTATCCAGACGAGCAGTTACATTGCCCCTCTTCCAAGTGAAACGTGATCCCGAAAATCCAAGGTCTTGTAATTGGCAGCGATGAACGCACTCCTGGAACCTCTTACTCACTATAGGTCGGGTAGTCAATCCTCCATGCTGATCCCCCATTTCAAATTTTTTGTTAAAGTCGCCCCCAAGCAACCATGCCCCGTTAGTAATCTGCCAGATTTGCCTCAACCCCTGCCACAAGTATTGTTGGTATTGAGATCTGGGATTGGCATAGATGGCAGTAAACACAAAAGATTTGCCATCGTGAGTAATAAAGAGGTGGATGAATTGTCTTGTAGCTACCAGGATTTGTACCTCAGCTATTTCCCTCCATAGCACCCATCTGTCTCCAAAAAATCTTGCCACTTCTACTCGGAATGATTTACGAAATCCCAAGTTGCTAATGACGTTGTCTGCCCGATGCCCGCTAATATGGGTTTCGACCAGGACCACCATAAAAGGGTTGTAGAGTCGGATGTAATTTTGTAACACGGGCTTGAATACCTTTCCACCCGCTCCCTGACAGTTCCAAGTTAGTATCGACATAATATGGAGTATAGGGAAAAGGTCCACCGTGCTTAGACATGGGTGGGCTGGTCTCCAATAACTACACCATCCGGTGCATCCTGTTCAATGGACTGTAATTTGCTACACTGCGGTGATTTGACCACCATCTCCACCACACCCTCGTCACTAGGTGCACGTTGAGGATCCAGCGGTTTAGGTTGGGGGCCAGCGGAGTTTGGTGTGGGAGTTGGAGTTGGATTCCCAGTTACATGCTCCGGTACTGTTGGGGGGTTTTCATATTCCATCTCGTTGTTTTCAGGTAAATGGAATGATGAAGTTGGGTAGATTAAATCAGTGTGAGAGGGGATCGAAATAGAGATGTGGTGTTGTTCATCACGTCGAGAAAATCGTGTTGCATGCATGGGGTCTTCCACACGTCGGCTGACGTCAGCTGGGGCCTGTCCTATAGGCATGGCGTTAGGAGGAGTGTCCGTCTGGATTACCTCTTTGCCCTTGGAAGTGGAACTGGACGTTTTCTTAGGTGGGATCTGTTGTGTGGTATGGCGGCATTGTGTTTTGCCGCCAGAGGCTGAGGTGTCAAACTTGAACGGGCCGCCTAATGAGTCTGTCCGATGTCCAACATTTGCAGTCAAGTTGGGGTGGGGCTCATCAATGGTCTCTCTGCCCGAAAGCATAGTAAACCGTGAACCTGATGGTCCTTGACGCGCGTTAATGATGGTATTTTGTTTTCCCTGGGGCAGTGGCTGTGTGGTGGTCCTGCGGCCACGTCGCTGCACTTGGACCCATGGTCCATACTTTGCCTGGTTCGTATCATCTTCAGTTGAGGTGGGGTGGGGAACTCTTTGTTCTTGGTTCTGTCTAGTTTCGATCGAAGTAGGGGCCGCAGTAGGGGCTGGGTGCACGCTAAGACAATATGTTTCTTCATAGCCAACCCTTCCACAGGTATAACATATTTGCGGTAAGCCTTCATATGCTACTTTTAAGACCTCTCCATCTATTTCCACTCTCGGCGTTAAAGGTTCTGAAAGATCGATTTCCACTGCTACTCTAGCAAATTTTCCTCGTTGTGCCTGTTGTGTATTTGTGTCTAGCTTCACTGTTCTGCCTAATAAATTACCCAAGGCTTGCAAAATAACAGGGTGGTACCGCGGCACTGGGAGATCTGGAAATCTGACCCATACCACTGCTTTTGTGATTTTTCCTTGTGACGGTCGGAAGCTCGGGTGCCAAGGTTGTACTGCCAGCACATGACCAAGGATCACCCATGGACCTTGGGTGAGTGCTGTTATATAGTCATCGGTTTCCACCAAATTAACAAGGAAGAAATCATTTTCAAGATCTATTACTTTCAGAGGCCCCGACAAGTTCCACATGATTTTCAGGCGATTTTTCAATAGGCGGTAACCAATTTTTCTGCCCAACAATTTGACCACAACGGCTTTCTCCCACACCTTATCGAGTCGAGTTTTAAACGTTGCAGACAGTTGAATGGCATTTGCATGCTTGCCGGGGATTGTGGTAATATCACCGTCTTCTACCTCCGTCGGAGGCTCCTCCGGCCAGTCACTTTCATCATCCTCTTACTGGGTGTGTGGTCCTGTGACAGCTGCTCTGTAACTTGGCTGCGGAAGTGAGGTTGGCGGACTCTCATCTCGTTCGCGTATGCGAACCTTCTTAGCTGCATGGCCAACGGTGACGGTGTGGGTGGAGTCTTCTCGTGCTGCTTCCGATCGGTTGGAGTTATCCATCTCGTATCTGATAAAGTAGATTGCTATTTAAGTACTTCAAGATGAATATGGTGATTAATGGTCAGCTAGTAGCATTTAATTATTATAAATATGATGTGTATTTTATGATTATTTTTAACAAAAGTCATGTGTTGAAAAGGTGTGGGCGTCAATTAATTACTAGGTTTCTCTACTTTTCTAATATTTAGGATTGTCCTTTACGGTTGACTTTTGAGTTGCTTTTTTTTTTCAGATTGCATTATCCTTTAATAAGGCAGAAGAAATAATTGCTTCCTTTAGTATAAAAACATTTTTAAAATTCTTAAATTTTTCTTACAAATTTTAATTTTTTGAAAAAGCAACTAAGTCGACCGTTAAGGACAAGCCTAGGTATTAGAAAAGTAGAGAAACTTAAAAATTAATAGCTACTCTGTCGGTACTTCTTTTTAACACATGAGTCAATCATGTCATTAATTAATTGAGGGTTTAAATAAAAATTGTTAAGATATATTACATATATCTTTTATTTAATTTTATCATTTTAATTAAAAATATATAATTTTAATTGTAGTTAGATTTAAAAATTGTGAATTGATAAAATTAAAAGAATGAGGTTGTTGCATGTTTGAATTTAAGTGGAACTCTGATTTTATGAGAGATTTGTACAAGTTTGGCATCAACGGCAGAAGACTATTACCAGCATGAGTATGCTGCACTTGAATGACGTGCGTGTGTGTGACTTAGAGTTAACGTGAATTAATTGTTCAGTGGGTCAAGTGCTTGTGTGTATCTGCGGCAATCTAAGATAATGTGGTGAATAGCTGAACATATATATTAGTGTTGCGCGTGGGTCAAGTGTTGGTGTGTATCCTGCATAAGCAATTACAGGTGCAATGGGTGTTGCATTAATCAAAGTGAAGATGGCGTGTGTGTGCAGTGGGTGTTAGAGTGAAGATGTGCATTAATTAAAGATTTAAAGAACGCAGTCGTGAGTCGTGGGTTAACACATAAAAAGTACTCCCTCTGATTCATAATAAGTGTCATTTTAGAAAAATATACGCTTATTAAGAAAGTTAATGAAATTATAGATATACCCTTATTAATTAAGATGAGAGAGAAATGAAAGGTTAATTTTGCCTTGAAATTGTTATCTGTATAATTAAGATGAAAGAGAAATGAAAAGTTAATTTTGAAAGAAAAATTATAAGCATGCATACAAAGTCAAGAATGACACTTATTTTAAATAATTAAAATGTATCTAAAACGATACTTATTATGAATCGGAGGGAGTAACTCCCATTTGTTTTGGGTGTTCTGATCTTCATATATACAACCGGGGGCTTATGTGTGCGTGAACTATTGATTAAAAAAGTGATATTGTGGAAATTTTATACATCTGGGTTTATAGCTGAAGTAAAATCATGTGTGTTGAGTGAGAGAAGTTAATGGTGCAGTGAGTGTTGGTTTCAGTGGAGTATGTGTTAGATTGTGAAGAGTCTTAATTGTTATTGAAAGAAAAAACTGCATGTGCATGTCTTCGGTGATTGTAAAAACTGTGGGTTAGCTTGTTATTTTTCAAGACTTCTTCATTTGGGGTTGTGAGTTGTTCTTCGACAAATAAACAATGGTATCTCATATGGTTTAATTGAAGCTGTTAAAGTTGGTATTAATCGTTTCTATTGGTGGATTATTTCGAGAAGTTGAAACCATAGGGAAATCTTTCTTTTATCTCAAGTATATTATTGTTCAATTCTTTGTTGATTAAGTACTTGATTTATTTTTATTAATTGTTGTTTAATTAAAAGTAGTTTAGAAAAATCATCTGTTGAATTTAGTACGAGGCGTTCGGATTATTGGGTGTAAAATTTTTTCACGAGAAGTGAAGTTGAGAGATAGTATCAAGAGTTAAGTGGTGTCGGCTCAGTAAAGCCTTGGGTAAATCTACTGTACTTTGGTGAAAGTTACTAAGCTAGGTGAGGATCTCACAGATGTAGATAAGGTATGTCGAACTGCGTTACCAAATTTCTGACATTTTTATTATTTCATTTTTTATTGTTTTTATTTTCGTTTATGCTAGAGACGTCCACGATAAAATTGAAAATTTTACGAAACAATTACCCCATCCAGTTTTTCAAAAATAAATAGCGATATTGGAAGATATTTAATAGATTAATTTAACAAATTAAAATAATTTTTGGTGAGTGAAAGAAACCATTTATTACTTACGTTTAAACAAAGTAAAAAGCATGCGTAAAATTGTAATTTACAAGGAACCCTTTTCCAAGTAAATATAAATATAAGATCATTTTATAAGTTAAAATTTTTAAGTCAGGTAAACAAAAGGAAAACAACTTATATTGCAAAATTTTTAAGTTAGGTAAACAAAAGGAAAACAACTTATATTGCATTCTCGACAATAGAAGTTGAATTTGTAGTTTCCAACAGCAGCATAAGAAGCTATATGGTTTCTACAATTCTTAGTTCATTTGAGAGTCACTAAAACCAAAATTGAACAAGGTACTATCAACTGTGATAATTAAGCAACAATTGCTTATATAAAAGATCCTAAATGTCATTGTAAAACCAAGCATATAGATACTAAGTATAATTACGTAAAAGATATAGTCACACATGGATAAGTGAACATGTAGTATATATTTACACAAGATATAGTGACAAAGCTACTTTATAGAGGTGTGTATATTAGGCATGT
Organism: Erythroxylum havanense; assembly: GCA_024752395.1. NCBI lineage: Eukaryota > Viridiplantae > Streptophyta > Magnoliopsida > Malpighiales > Erythroxylaceae > Erythroxylum > Erythroxylum havanense. Next base: position 11,063 of record JANTNU010237560.1, read on the forward strand.
GAAGTCAACTAGGCTTATTGAGATTACACATTGTACCATCTCTGGTCATTTGTGATCACTAGAGATAAGGTAAGTATAAAGTTTATTATCTAGGTAATAATTGAGAACAAGAAACTTAAACCATAAATGTCACCATAAATTACAAAGTAGTTGGTATAAAGTTATTAAAATATCACTATATTTATCTTAAGTTGTCATATGAAAGTTATGAAAAACTTTATTTTGGAGTAGATAAGTGAACTTAAATTAAACATTCAGTATGTTTGAACAAACATTTGTGCGATATTTTGCGATTGAAAGACATTCACACAAAGATAATATAATTTAATATCGTAACACATGACTTGTACCATATGTGCAAATATGACTATAACAGAAATTAATGTAACTTACATAATCTCAACTTATATTGTGTGAAAATCTTGAGGTTAAGATGTCTTGGTAAATACCCTTAAGACTCTTGTCTAATTTTTTATAATTAAATTTAAGGTGTACTACATTAGAAGATACCAGCAAATCATATATGATGCGATATTATAAAATAATTTTAGGAAAGAAAATTAAATTTAGATTGAAGGTTTACGATATTAGATTGTTACCAACAAATCATGTATAATTCAATCTTATGAGACAATTACGTGGAAAAAAACTTGTTTGAAAGAATTCAAAATAGGGTAAGATCATTGTATTTAAAAACTCCCATAAAACATATTTAAAGGTAACTACCATATCTTACAAAGATAATTGAATACAATCATGATATAATGAAATGAACGAGATCAAAAAAAGATTAATACAAGATATAACCTAGGGGATGGCATGTAATATCTGTTCACTGACATATTATTCACAAGATTGATTCATTAATCGAGATGCCATATACTCTTAATAGATATATGACAATGAACTTTTGTTGTATATTGGCTGTGCCAATTGTTAGATTAGTACGAGAATTGCAAAATTCTAATCAATTAAACTTATTTATATATGAGTAGAAGATAATAAGCACTAAAACACCTTTGAATTGGTTCAGTGCTATCCCCTAATAATTACTAAAGGAGTTGAATGTTCAAATTTTAATATAAAAGATAATCATCAAAATTTGAATGTAAATTAGTTTTCGTGAATTCAACATAATATCCAAGTGAATAATAGTATGTATGATTATGCATAAATTGTAATATAATCCTTATATAATTCATATGATTATATATTAATTTATATAATTATCTTTTAATCTAAACGATTATCTTTTAACATGTAAGTAGAGAAAAACAAAAACATTATTCGTGTGTTTTGGTCTGCTTACACATAAATAGATGTTTAATTTTCCTTGTTTTTAATTGCAATTTCTTACGCTTCCCTAATGTTAATGAAATTTGAGGTAAATGAATGTATAGTAACAACTAGGACCTGGAAGGCAATCTCTCATGGGGTCTAGACACCATAAGTACAGTAACAACTAGGACTTGTAAAGCAATGTCTCACATAAGTACGAGGTTTTTAATTCAGGATTTCATTTATTTAGATATGGTTGAACCTATCGAACATACATTTACAAATTTACCCCGTTAATACACTCGTCCGACTTCTGCCCCTTGTTTTAAGAGCTTATGCAAAGCTTGTCCACCTTCACTCTATAGTTCTTGTGTAACAACCGCACGAATTTTCCCAGGCAAATACATTCCAATAAATAAAAATGGGCAATAAAAGTTTGACCTAGTCAATCATCCTTGGCCATATGAGAAATGTGTTTGTTTGGAAAGTCTATTTACACCCACTTTCTAGTAGAAAAACTAGGATAAAAAGAAACGCCATATGGTGCGCAGTACAGAATCGAGCTCAATCAGTCAGTTTTATTTTATCAGTCAACAAAATAAATTGGAATCTTTCTTTTCTTTCTTATCCAGAACCAATACGGTGCTGCAAGACTTTTTCGAATCTTTTTCCGACAATAACTATTGATTCGGGTCCCACTGGCAAGTGTCAATATTCTTCGGAACCTATACCTTGACCATTATTTCGCAGAAACTGCTCTACATAGGAAAAGAAAAAAGAAGGGCTAAAATTATAAGTTATAACTTGTTGAATTGCAAATTATAAGTTACAATTATTGTTGATAATCAATATAAATTTAATCAAATTGAATTTTAGGCTAAAATTTTAGATTAATTTAGCAGTTAGTGGAGTTTAGAATTTTTTATATCTTAAATTCGATCTAAAATTTAATCAAAATCTACTTTTTCTATTAAGTTTAAGTTAATTCAAATCAAGTTGATCCAATCTTTTTGTCATCTCTAATTACATTAAGAATGCAATTGCAACATACAGATAATCTAAGAATAATAGGAACATTATTACGAAAATTACCATAAGAGCCAAGCACAAACCGTGGTTAAAAAGCGTACTCGGAAGCCGTCGAATATCCTTGATGTTACCATAGAAACGACCTGATACGCTGCGGGGTTGTTATCGGAGAAACCGAACTAGTGAAGGAAAAGAGAACTTTGAAGTGCGTTGTCTTATTGTTAATGTGCCCGCGGCTGTGAAAAATATCATATTTCTCAAGTATGCTTATAAGGTCATACTAAAATTTGACTTAAATTTCTAATTAAATTAGACTTTATCTATTAACTTTACCTTGAGCCTGGCCAGATCTATTTTTTCTATATATATATATACTACAAACAATTTTTGGCAATATTTCAAGTATTAAAAATTATATAAATCATTGGTTCAATAAAGAAGTTTTTCATATACAAACTCCTTAAATTTCATATGAATTAGAAGGATTTTTTATCCAAACTTATGCTAATATTCAAGTTATAAAACTTCTACAAATATCAAAACCTGGGGAGTATATCTAACAAGCTGTTAGTAACTTTGAAGGAACAGCTACATATTGCTATCTATACTAATTGGCTTGCTCTAATATACATGGCTTTTAAGTCTAAGAATGCATCTTTTGCAGTTTCTTCGTCTTCTTCTAGTCCTCGATGGAAGTAT
>JANTNU010242764.1:0-13977 GCA_024752395.1 Erythroxylum havanense
ATAGTTAGGAGCTTTGTATTAAGTTAGTACTTTGGTTGGCCCTCCAAGCATATCATCATGGAGCATTTTCATGTATTGTAGATTTTAAACTCTATTCTGTATTGTGTATTGCGAATATTGTTTAAATTCTTCGGATTGTATTGACATAATGACGTTTTATAATTGGAGTGCTTAATGCATGGTTAGAAGGCTTGTTTAGAATGTGTGTATGTATGGGTATATGTTGTGTGAATCGAATTATGTATGGATGTTGGGATCGGGTCCGAAGTTGGGACGCACGTCTCTGGCGCGACCCGAGGGGCCGCCTCGGGATTTGGGGATCCGGGACCTGGGCCCAACATAATACTTTTAGAAAATGTTGATAAATCTGCTAAAAGACTATTAATCCTATGTTTCAATTGATTAATTTCCTCAGATCTATCTACAATTACTTTTTTTCATATCGTATACTTGTTTCTTAAGGCAGAAGTTTTCTTTTTCTAACACTTCCGTGTTCTTCAAGCTTTTAAAAAATTTCTTTTTCAAAATTCTATATTATGTTAATATAGCATGTGAATCTTCTAAAAATTATAAATACGCCTCATGAAGATCATTAAAGTTAGAAGTTATCTCATCATTACATTCTTTTTCAGCTGCCAAGCATATATTTGTTTGTTCTGATGCTTCTGAATTGAAGTCAGATTCTGAAGAATCCCAATCTTCCCACATTGCCATCATGTTTTTTTTTGTTTTCTTTACTTTTCTTCTGCTTTCTTTTGAGCAATGGACATTCAGATTTGTAAAGTCGTGGTCTGTTGCACTCATAGCAGATGATAGAAGTTTTCTTATTTTCAGCTTCGTCTTTGTTATTCTTTTTAAAAGAAAAATCTTTATTTCCTTTCTCTTTCTTTTTCCAAATCCTCCTAATCTTTCTTGAAATGAAGGATAATTCATCATCATCTTCACTTGAATCTTGATCAAATGCACTAGCATCATCATTCTTGATTTCTTCAATCTTTAATGCTTCTGAAGATGTGCTTCTATTTTTCTGGTTCTTTTGATTCTTCTGACTAACCTTTAATGCGATAGACTTATCTATTCTAGGTTTATCTTCTGCACCAAGCTCTACTTCATGTATCTTCAGTAAACCAAGCAAATCATCTAGCTTTAGCTTACTGAAGTCCTTGGCCTCTTGTATTACTATAACCTTGGGTCTCCATCTTTTAGGAAGATTTTTGAGAATCTTTCTGACATGATCTTGATTATCGTAGATTCTCCCAAGAGCTTTAAGTCCATTAACGATTGTTTGAAATCGTCCAAACATCTAGTTGATAGTCTCCTTATCTTTCATCTTAAACAACTCATACTGATGAACAAGAACACTGACCTTGGACTCTTTCACTTGATTTGTGCCTTCGTGTGCAATGGCTAATGTGTCCTATATCTCCTTTGTAGATACGCATCTATGAACCTTATCATATTCACTTCTACTTAGGGCACGACTTAAAAAGAGCTTGTCCTTTGAGTTAAATTAAAATCGAGCTTTCTGATTGACTGACCATTTGTCACTTGAGTTGACATTGCTTTCATCATCTGTTGGTGTATATGGACAATTCTCGATGATATCCCAAAGATAAATATTTGTGGATTCCATGAAGAGTCGCATCCTGCCCTTCGAATAATGATAATCTTCACTATTAAACGTAGGAGGTCTTGTGACCGACGCACCTTTAGCTATAAAAACATGTGATTCAGCCATGGATCTTTGTCCTCACTTTGTGACAGTGTTTCTTGGAAACTTCTCTCGGATACCAACTGAAGTAAATCACTTGTTAATATAGAAATCTTGTATGATATGTAAAATACACAGGAAGGGGGGTTGAATTGTGTAATCTTTTCCGAAAATATTAATCTTTTGAGACTTCTTGAAATTTTTTACTAAATTCAAATGGTTAAAAAAGCACTTTGCTAAAATTGACAAGGAATGCAATCATAAGTAATATTATCTACTCTTCTAACAACAAGAAAATTAAAAAATAAGGGTTAGAGAATAGACACCGCGATTTTATACTGGTTCGCCCCAAACTTTGAGCTACGTCCAATCCTTAGGGTTTGTCTAAGATTTTACTATACTCTTCAACTTTGCAAGTATTCTTTCTACACTTATAGAGCCTCTTCAGGTCTCTCTCACAAAGTATTCTTTATCTGCTGTATTAGCCTCTCCAGTCTCTAACCTTTCTTTCTCTCTCTAAGAAAAGTATTTTTTTGAACTTCACATTACAGATGTATTCACTCACTTCTTTCGCACTTTGATTACAGAATTTTTGTTAATGAAAAAAATGTTAAAATGTTATCTTAGTCTTCGACTAGAACTAGTATTTATAGCCTAAGTCTCCAACTGTCTTCTTGAAAATTACTTCTTGAATCTTATAGAAACGATTATTAGTTGAGTCCTGTAAATATCTTCCTCTTATATTGTCTGGAATAATACTCCTTCTGTTACTATGTTTCTTCTGTTATTCCACTTCGTCTGTTATTTCGCTTCGTCTGTTGTATAGCTTCGTTTGTTATCTCGCTTTGTTTGTTATTGTGCTTCGTTTGGCATCACGCTTCATCTGGTGTTGTGTTTCGTCTGTTGTTACGCTTGGTCTGGTGTTGTGCTTCATCTAGTGTTGCACTTCATCTATTATTGATATATCATTTGTTGCTGACTGCGCACCTTCTGAGTTTACTAAGTGTTACTTATATTTTTCTGCACATTTAACAAAATCACAAAATAGTTCATACATTTCTAAGATTATTATTATTCGATTGTCATCAAAATTAATAGAAGTGAAGTCCTCTTGACTTAACAAAAGGTTATAGAAAAAGAGTGGTACTAGTAGTCATTTGATATAGTAATCTACCTAAATTTTCATTACCCGATATTTACTCTCGTATAAAAAATCTAAACAAAATTTCAAATAAGCTTTTAATGTTATTATTTATTTTATTTTATGTCTTATTACTAAAGAGTGAGAGTATGTTGAGATTTGAAGCTATCTATCTTATGTGTGTTTACTTTATGCTTGGAATTGAATTTTATGATTTAGGTTAAAATTTAAAAGGTAACAAATTGAATTGAATTAACTTATTAACCGTTATACATAATTAGTTATAGGGCATTTTGATAACCCTTATAATTGAATGAGCAATGGATAATTTTCATAGGTACAGTTGATTTGTTTAACACTTTTTTAAATAAAAACTCTATTTAAGAAGGGCTCATATAATAAGTTTTTTTGAAGAAAAGTAATAGCTTAAGTGTGGGGGAATATGATGGATGTTAAACATACATTACTTTTAATAGCATTTCCATGGCATATTGTTTGGGTTTTGGATAATTTTAAAGGCATTGATACTCAAATAAGAAATATTTTGTTTGAGGTCTTATCTAACTCTTTAAGGAAAAGAAATTTGAAGAAGAAATAGGTTAGTTTGGATCTAACTTTAGAAGAATTGAAGAAGAACTTAGAACTTCTTCTCTAGCCTACACATCCCTGTGTTGGTACCTTGATTCAGAAACATAAAAGTGGCATGCCCTTAGGTTAGTCCTCTATTGGTAAGATAAATTTCTTGAAAAGTTACATAATGTGCTAAAGAAAATATGATTTACAGACCTATGTTGGGGTCATTTACTTATTAAATATTAAGGTTTTGAATTTAAAGTAATGAGGAAGAAAAAGGTGGAGAGCTTTATGACTAGAGAAGAATTGGAAAATAGGGATATGTAATTTGGAAGCCATTATACAACACTAACTAATAAAGAACAAGTCAATCTTAGAAGAAAGACAAGAATTTAATAAGATTCATTAAATATTCAAGATTCAGGACTTAAGGCTTATGAAAGTGATTTCTTATTCTTATTTCTTTCTTCTTTTATTTTTCTTATTTCTTGTTTGATTATGAGCTAATTAGGATATAGATTTTGGTACAATGGACCCTAAAATGGAATTTGATGCATTGATTTTTACTAGATAATTGAGTTTGTGAATACTTACTAGCTAACCCTATTCTAAATAGGATCAACTCAAACTCGTTAAAGAAACTAGAAGTATTCACTAGCTACATTTGTATCATGTGCTTACGATTATAACATACTCATAAACTGATGTTATCAATATCCTCTCTTTAAGCACTTAAAATGTTTGACATCTTGATTCCTAGTTGAACATGAATTAGTCTTAGATTTGTCTCCATTTAACTCATGCACTTTTGGTTCAATTACTTTATATTTTGACTTTGAAGCTTTATCTTCCTCTATGCTCTATGGTTATCTTCCTCTGTGCTCTATGGTTTGCTCTATGATAAAGAGCCAATACTAGAAACATCAAAAAAAATTAATAGGCATATTTTTAATCTATCTTTCTATCTTTATGGCTGTATGAAGTGCATCCTCTATCTTTAAGTAATGGTGTGGCTTAACAATATCAACAATTTCTAAATTTATACTACAAATGGAAACAAGCCATTGTTGCTTCTTTCTTCATCCATATTTACCCCCAAAAACTTATAATAGTCAAACATTAAATTTACACTTTTTTCTACTCTAAATAAGTATTTAGGCCTATCATTCCTATAAATACTAATATCAACATTTTAATATTACCTATGCTATTATCCACCTTTTTCTTCATACTCTCTTTCATAGTTTGAACAAAATTTGCCCCCTCCTCGTCTCCCTGTTCTATTTCCTTTTACACCTTTTTCTCCATTATCCCACCTTATGTTCTACTCTCCTAAGCTTTTGGTAGCACTATAAACCTTCTTGTAAGCCTTAATCCTAACAAATATAAGTGGGTTATATTATAATCTAGTTATAATAGCTTCATATTTCTATAACATATACATAACTTTACTGAATTATCAAATAAATTAATCATATTAACCTTATATAACATTCATGATGAACTTTTAGTCTATCACCAATTTACTTATTTCTTATTTTAGATTAATTTTTTTCAATTTTGAGTTTTAATGAATTGCAAGAAATAATAGAAGAAAAAGGACTCCCTTATATGTTTCTCTGAAAATTCACTTTAACTCATAACCTAAACTCTTGACTAAAGGTCATTTAAAAACTAGAGATTTTAAATAAAAAATCTACTTTAGATATTCTCCGTTTATTAAATAACTCCCAAAGACGTAAATTAATTAGAAAACAAAACAAAGAAACATTAGTAGAGGCTAAGAAAATAAGAAAAATCAAACCTGTAAATTAAGCTCGATGGAACTCAATTAAAATGAATAGAAAGATATGAAAGAGCCAAAAAAGTTAGAGAAAGTAAGAAAATAAGGAAACGTAATGTATATAATGTAAGAATACCTTATTTGTGCTAGAGTATAAACAACAATCCTTACTTGTAAAGGATAACACAATTTTTAGCCCTTTATGTTGCTTTAGATGAGACTTTTTAGAACTTCTCTTCACAAACCCTATCCAAATACGCTTTATATGAAAATTTTTGGATTAACTTAAAAAATCCAGCAATAAGGAATAAGGCACTTAATATGAATTTGTTCTTGATGAATCTTAATAATGACAAGAACGATAAATAAAATTGAATGTATAGGAAAAACACATAAGAATATTAAAAATATAACAATAGAATTTTCAATAACAAACCTAAATATAAAAGATGAATCTAATACCAACTTTGATGTGAACTTTACCAATAGGACTAGTAAGATATAATGTCAACATGAGTAGGAATAAGGATCATTCCATCAAGAAAAGTTTAATCCAAAAAATCAAACACAAAAACATAAAAATGATTTGAATCACTAGAATTGTAGAAAATATATGATTGTTAGTGATAATATTTGAAGGTTCAATCACCATTAACAAGCTATATAAGATTATAAGTTTTTAAATAATCTAAACATTATTTTATCAAAAAGATTGAAGAAAATCTCTTTAAAGGTTTTGGATTTATCGATATAATGGCAAAATGTCAATTGCAATAATGAGGAGAGATCTTATAGACACAAAAACGCTTAAAACTAGAGTCCTAAAAGGAAATAATAACCTAAATAATAAAAACACAAGAAACTAAACTACGAATCTAATTCCAATCTACCTTCTAGTTTGACACCTACTTTATTCTGAAACTTTATAAGTATGAAACATAGTTATGTTTTGTGCCAGTCAGTTTTGTGCCAGTCACACTTCAATTTTGGCACTAGTTTTCTTTTAAAAATTCTTATAGGACTAACTATAGCCAACAAGGTAACAATTTCTAAAGAACGAGTCTAACATAATATCATTTTCTAGAGCATGAGTTTTACTTTAGACAACGTAGGTGTAATGTTGCCTATTTCTCTAATGTTATCCAATAGTGAGTAATTTTTAGTGCTTTATTTGAACTAATTGTATTTTATGTAAGCCCTTCTTCATGTCTAAATAAGTTAGAAGCTTATGTTACTTGTATAGATAGTTGATTTCCATCACAACCTTCCTTTATAATCAATGACCAGTAAGTTCAATTATTTTCGAACAACTTATACTACTTGTGTTTAAGTGTTTCACTCACTTTTTAACACAAAATTATTTAGCATAACTCAGTCAAATTTCATGAACAAGATATGAAAAAACCAACATTTTATTAATATATTTACATAAAGAAATAAAAAGGATTCTATTTGATTTTAACTTGAAGAGCTTTATAATACAATCACTCAAGCCTTCCTAATCAAAGCTCTCAATAAAAGATTTCTCCCAAACATCTCAACTCTTACTTATAGATGATTGAATGTATAAGATACTAAAATGAACTATGAAGGATACTTTTACATAAGTTCAAAAACATTTAAGGACTGAATAATTTAAACTACCTACTTTCTCTACTAACTCACCAAATTAATGGAGAGTTATGTCTTTTAACCACTAACTCCTTAGCATACAGAAAGTTTGACTTAAAGGATTCCCACCATTTACCACATCATCTGACCACTTTCCTACTAATTAAAGTAGATCCTCCATTTTGTAAAGTAGTGTTCCCTTATTCTTTTTCTACTACATCATATTCTTATTATATGTTGTCACATCATGACCTCTTAAAATAAAAATGCCTTTATAAGCTTTTTGTAAACCATCTGATCCATTTTTATGCATAGTCCATTAAGCATGTTTATGGTTTAATCACATTGCTTTGTAACCTATAATCATCCTCACAAATTTAAGTATCTTTAGACCTCTTTGTCAAAGTCAGATTCTTTTGTGCACGTTTGGAATTAGCATAAATTAGTTGTTTTATCAACTTTGATCTCACATTTGAATCTATCACTTCATTAAACACTTTTGCTAATGTAGACTAATGCATGCGAACACTTGCCCGCTCTCAAGTTCTTATTGATGTTTTCCATTTTCCTAGCTTACTCATAAATATTTTTTTTGTTTTTTCATACATGTTATCTTTATATCAACCTAAGCTTCAAGCATTAACTAAAGCTTAATGCTAGTTACATGATTACCCCATCTAGACTTAGGTTTTCAATAAACCACCTCTTCTATAAGAACTCGATGCCCTTAATAATTTACTTTGTTGACACTCCTTTATAAGAATTTTCATTAAAAACTCTTTAGCCAAAATTTAAAGATAAGATCAACTCTTCTTTTTCATCATCATGTCACCCACATACGTTTTTCATTTCTTTTAGGTTTTTATGCTTAGATTCTCCACCAAAAAAATCATTACACCTAACATAACATAGTGATACGAAGCCTTTTGTTCTTACCCTTGGAGGTCAAATAAAAAATTTAATTCCAAGGATGCAATATAGAATGCAACCTCGGGTTGCCTCACTTAATCGGAACCTATTGAAATGGACCTAAGCTAGCCTAAATGTCATGAAATGCAATCTAAAGTAGTAAGGAGGGGGTTTTGATTCTTTTAGAAAACTAAAAAAATTAAACTAATTGTAAGAGAAATGTATAAAAAAGTATTTTTGGATTTTAGGAATAGGAATTTGAAAGTAAAAAACAATGATCAAATTTGATAGAATCCTCTTGAAAAATGATCTTTGGCTATCATAGTTCTAAATAAATCTTGGTGGGAGTGAAAATCACTAAGTTTCAAATGATAAACCTTAAAGAACTCTTTAAGTCCAAGGTTTTAATCAATGAACTCCATTTCTTAAAACCTTGTTGAATGCACCTTAGTGTGTGCAATGGGTAAGTCAATGCAAATAGTCATTTTGGGATCTAGCATCATCTCAATACCAAACACAACTAGGAAGATAAAAGTTAATTAACAAAATCACAAATAGACATATATGAGACTTCATATATTCAAGCTCCAAGTTCTACATCAACAAACCCAATAACATATTGAATGTTCAACACTTGATTAAACTCTAATCAAGAAAATTCAACTACAAATTACAAATCCTAAACTTAGGAGTTCATAACAATGTAACTGAACATGATTAAACTACTCCCCTTTGAAGCCCATTGAACTCCAGCCATTACTACATCTTCAAGAGGAAAAGGTGCTTAACCAAGCATTACTTCAGGAGAACTCACAACTGGAAACCCACCAGAAGCATCCATGGCAGCAGTTGTTGATGAAGGAATTGATGATGAAAACGAAGGAGAGGTGGTGATGATGGATGTCTGAAGTTGAGAGAGAGCGAGGTGTTGTGTATATTCTTTGTGTATATGTCGGCTCTTAACCTAATATGGTAGGTTTTAAAAAAAAGATTCTTTGGATCGGGATGCACAGTGGGTAAATTTCAAAAAATGGTTCGGGTATTCGAAGATTCACTGCGGCAACAGATCCCTTTCGCCGTGGCGAACTTTCTGTTGCTCTTGTTCACTTGTTGACTTCACTTCGGCCTTCCTTGACTTTACATCTTCTTCTTTAATCCCTTCTCCTTGAGTCTCCTACAATGAAAAATGGTAGTTTGCAGTATCAATTGTTCTCAAAAAATTAATTAGTGCAATTAATACTAATTTATGACAATTTTTTACTCTCAAACTACATAAAATAAAGGTACACAATCAAGAGTCAATTTAAGCATAAAATCTAGAAATAGGAGTCAAAAAGTGTAGTAAAAGTCATGAAAATGTTGCCAATTTATATAATAAACTTGGGCTCAATCACATAGTTACTAAGATAAACTTCTTCTTTCAAATCCTTACCTCTTTTTTTTTAATTCTTTGTGACTGTAGAGATAATTTTATTCTCACTTGCCTTTTTTTTGGTCATTTATAAGAAAAATATGGTTCTTTATAAATGAAACAAGAAAATTTTCATTTTAAATGTTTCTTTGACTTTTAGTGAGATGAATACCCTTCCTTTTACTTGCCTTTCTTTAAACCATTTTGAGTTACACTATTCTTATTACCCTCTTTATTGAGTTGATTGGTAGTAACATTTAGAGATCCACTAAGGCATTTATAACTACAATTACAAAAGGGAGGTCCTTAATATTTTTCCTCCAAAGCTTAATTTTTGTCTAACCTTACAATCCACTTAAGAATTTGAACATTTTGTCCTTGTCTGAGATATTTTGCATGTCCAACATCAAATATGTGAATTATTTAACATCATGCTTTAATGGTCCATCTTGCTTCAAATAATTTAATACTTGCTTACAAATTAAAAAGTGGTGTTAGGAAAGAAATATTTCATTAACCCCTTCTTCATTTTCTCCCAAGTATCAACAAAGATCCATCTATATTGATACCATTTGAGGCACGTGTCCTTCACTATAGCTTTCTATTTATCCACTATGTATATTATCATAATTCAAAGCCTTTCTAAGTTGGACACCTTTTTTTTGCTATAGAGTGTTACTCGTTCTACCAGTCAATGGAAACCTATGGCTCTCACACACCTTCGCCAAAGTGTTCTTTAACTACAAATGTAATTTGTGCCTAACCATAACATATTTGAGCATCATCACGAAATAGCTCATCTCCTCTCGAGCTTTCAACTATTCCTTATGTACACTTTTTTCTTCTTAAAACTCCAATACTAAAGCTTCAAACCCTTCTAACAAAGTAATTGTATCCTTATATGTTGGGCCTAGATGTTTAATGTTTGCCTATAATTTTACAACCTTTTTTGTAATATTTCTTCCACCAGTTATTGTAAATTAACAATGCAAGAACTCCTAACCTACCTTTGAAACCAAATGCCATAAAGGATTTTTTGACTGTACAAAATTGAATATATATCCTCGTGCAGTAGGCAAGATTAAATCTACTAAAGCCTAAATTAGTCTTCTTCTATAATTGCCAACCAATATGTCTATTTGTTTTAAATGCTTATGCCACTCAGTTAAGAAATTATACAAAGGACTCGAGTTACTTTCAAGTTGAAGTACTCAATAATATAATCTCTTGAGACCTTTCTCAAAATTCTTCACAAAAAAAATTCTCTCAAATTTCTCAACTCTCTCTTATATAAAATAAACATATATTTTACATGATATTAGGGGTTAACTTATTTGTATTTTAGCATCTTTATTAACATGCTTTTATATGGATAATATGATAGTTTCCTACATTCGATTCATTGACTTGTAGGTAATAATTTTTAAGGAGAAACCCTTGTTTGATTCTCAATTTTTCTATAAATTTTAAATTGAGAAGATATTTGTCTCATTTGGAAGCTAATAAATTGAAAGAAAAACCTTAAGGAAGGATTCAAAGAAAATTTGAAGCTAAAATATATATAAAAAATTAAAAATTTTAGTGAAAAAGGCCTTATAAGTGTCGAACATAGCTAAGAGACAAGCAATTATCTCTCTTGAGGTTTAAAAGCTGAAAAAATAAAACCTAACCACTAGTTTTGATTTGGTATCAAAATCTGATTACACATTACCTAAAAATAAGTGGAGTTTAAGTAGTTAATCTATATTGGTATAGAAGCATAATTTCAATCACTTTAGGACTATTATGTAACTTATGATAAGCTCAAGAAGGGATTTACATTAAGAATAGGGGATAATCATGACAACTCTTTTAGTTCTTTCTTTAATGTTAATATTGACTTGCTTTAGTTTTTTATATTTAGGAATTAATTTATAGTTAGGGACGTAATTTATGATGGACATTTAATTATTAATGCTTGATGAGTTATTTTTTTAGATGAATTTATTCTCTTTGATCATTTCTTATTGGATTTATGGTTGGTCATTAGAGATTAAATTTTAGGATTTTTTGTAGAAATTAAAGAATTCATTACTAACATAAAGTGTCAATACAAATATAAACCAAAATTTGAGGACAATCTTGACCATTACAAAGTCTAATAGTTATATAATAAAAAAGAGCTTAACTATTTCTTAAAACAACTAGAACTGCTAGAATGGAAAAGAATTGATGTCAGTTAAACCATTAGAATAAATTACTTTTTATTAAATGAGTAAATTACAGGATAAAGCCATTTTTGAGTTGTAATTTAGGTGAACTTTCAGTGTCATGAGTTGTTCCTTTGTGAGTCCAATAAGCTCCCAAACTAGTACATCTCTAGTGTTAAGTTAATGTTGAAAACTACTATTATTTCTTTCCATCCAAAGATTATATATGATATGTGACAAGAAAGTTTTTATGCCAAACCATCTCTATTGCATAGATTATAGGATTGAAACCATTGAATAATGTCATTCTAATTCACTATTAAAGCAGGGAAGTTACCTATATGTAGCATTATTCTCCATATATAGTAGGATAATTCACATTAGAAGAAGAGGTTCTCTAAAGTCGCTTCCTCTTGATTACATAAAGAGAAAATTGTTAATTTTTATATGTTAAAGAAGTCCTCTAAAGGCAATCCCCTTTAGCACTTATTGTAAAAATCTTTATGATTAATAAAAAGGCATTTTTGTTAATTTGATGTTCATGTTCTTTATAAATTAGTAGTGTTCTTAAATCGAATTAATGAAGTCCTTAATACATTACATAACATGAAGGAAATCATCACGAGATCATGATAATGAGATTCCTATCATGTGTAATTACATTAGTGTCTAAATTTTCCCTAGTTATAGGATTAATGAGACAAGACATTATTAATTTAGAAAAACTAGCACATCTTATACTTCTTGATTAGATCAAGTAATGGATCTCATAAGCTGTAAGCATGAGTTGCTTAGAGTTAACTTGTGGATGCTTATTAAGAGTAGTAACTACATTGGATGACTTGTTGTTGGAACCCCACCCTAGAGAGTCACGTGTCCGACGTCCTATATGACATCTGGACGCGCATCCCACGAGGGAGGAATTTCCCACCACGTCAAACAATAAACCCGAACCCATTTCAATTACTTCCGAACGAATCTCAAAAGATTCATCCTAATATTCCTCCTGAAAATTTTATCTTCTTGAGGCTCAAAATTAAATCCAATTCTTAAGCTAAAATGAAAATTTCATGTCTCTATAATAATAAGAACTAAAAATCACCTCAATCGGATCTCTATAAATCGAGAAATCGCCCAAATACGGAATCATATTCAATATATCTATTCAATTGTCTCCCTTTGATTTAATTTATAAATAATCACTCAATCCCAAAAATTCTAAATTTTTCATGAGAGGGTACAAAATTTTCTTAGAAAATCAATGCTTCGGGAATCAATTAAATCGGAGATCAAACGAAAAAATTATAAGCAAAATAGTGGGAGAGGTTAAATTTGGAAAAAGAAAAATCAGAAAATAAAAATAAACCAGAAATTTAGAAACAGCGTCGCCTCGTGCGCGAGCGCTTGCAGGGACGATGCGCTCACCCTCGCGAGCGCTCGCGATCGTGAGGAGCTCGCAGGGGTGAGGCGTTCGCCCTCTCGAGGGCGCCTGCGAGTTCAAAAAATATTTTTTAAAAAACCAAACAATACACCTGAAAATTTGAAAATTTATAACTCTTCACACCAAATTCCAAATCTCACAAATTTTGTATCAACAAAAAGATAAAAGGAAGCTCTACAACTCCCATGAAGGATTCATAAACTAATTTGGCCTCTAAGGGAGTCAAAAGCTACTTCAAAGTTACTGCCCAAATTAAAATTATTTCACACAATGACAGAAATTCAAAAAATCATATCTTTTAACACAAAAGCCCAAAAATGTCACATTTTGCATCAATGGAAAGATAAAAAGACGATTTACAACTTTCATGAAGGAAACAAAAATCAATTCAGTCTCTAAAGGAGGTAAAAACTCTTTCAAAGCTACTACCTATAAAATGATCATTCAAACAGTAACTGAATCTTTCTAAACCTCATAACTTTTTACTCCTAATCCTAAAAATAGCATATTATACATCAATGGAAAGAATATAAGACAATCTACATATTTCATGAAGGATGCAAAAATCAATATAGGCTCTAAGGAAATGAAAAACTCTTTCGAAAATACTGCGTAGACAATACCCTAACTGCATTCTGTTAAACCTTATAACTCCTTAATCCTAAGTCCAAAAGTGACATTATATACCAAGGGAAAGCTCTAAATGTGAACTACAATCTTCAAAAAGACCTTCCAATCCAATTCAAACTCTAAGAGGGTCAAAAACTTTGTCAAGTTTTCTGCCCATTATGAAAATTTTGACAACATCTCCCCTAAAATTTCACTAGCCAAAATCTTCAAACACACAACCAAATTTTCCAGCACCTGCACAAAAACTTCAATCTCCATATTTTCAACCTCCCAAATCCCAAACCAATCCACATAAACCCAAAAACTTAACTCAAATGGCAGCAAACACAAAACTCCTCTTATGGCCATTTCAAAACCATACATCAACACATTTTTATGAAACATAGGCAAACCACAAGAAAACTAAAATACTTTTCATTCATATCATAATATGATTTGTTACAAAGCTTTAGTGGGCATTTTAGCCCTAATACATCAAAAGTATCAAAAGTGCTAATTACCAAGAAAGATCATTGATCCAAAATGCATCTAAAGCTTTGTTTCCAAATAAAGCTTCAAAAGTAAAATGCATAGGAGTA
>JANTNU010244092.1:0-12482 GCA_024752395.1 Erythroxylum havanense
TACCTGAAATAATTTCTTAACTAATTCTAGATATTTTATTATTATCAAAATATAAAGGGATTTAATTTGTCAACCACCATTGGTCCAACAATAGGTAGACTTTAACTCATCAATTCAGTATTAAGTAATATGTACACTTATTGGTCTGCTCAACTATGGCTAGCTAGGAAGTTAACTAAGGACATAGAAAAGCTTTTAAGGAATTTTTATCAAGAGGGGATTAGAATATTAGGCCATTTACAAAGGTCAAGCAGAGGGATTTCTATTGTCCTATACATGAGGTGTGATTTAGAATCAAACCTATTCATATTATTCATAAAGTGCTATTAGGAAAATTGATCTACAGAATTACCACTGACAAAGAATTCCTATAGTTTAAATGGGTGAATGAACATTACTTAAGGAACAAGAGTTTATGGATTATCAATCCTTGATAGACTCATCTTAGAGTATGATACAAATCCTGAAGCTTAGATTATTCATGGAGCCTTTGAAACTTTACAAGATAGACATTGATGGTCAAATCTGGTTATGGACTAAAAATTAGAGACCTCTTGGCCCGTGTAATCTATTGCCAAACTATTTGAGTCTTAGCTAGGCTCCTTGATCCTACACGTGCAAGAGATGATGAACTAATACGTAATCTTAGATGGTGTTGTAATTAATAATAGAAAAGATGAATTTTTCGAATGATGCTTTCCTCTTTATTTGTCCAAACTTGACCTAGAGGACAGGGCTCTATGGTTTGGGAATTCTTCAAGTTTTTTCTAACAAGTCATGTATAAATTCAATAATGGAAGTGGCTCCTAAATTCCCTTGGCATTCATTTGTTTGGAATAACTTGGTGGTTCCAAAAGTCTCCTTTATACTATGACTTACAATGAAGGAAAGAATTTCAACTTTAGATAGGATCAAATATAGATCTGAGTACCTGCCTTCTCTATAGGTTGTGTTTGAACTTTAATGAATCCATTAGTCATCTATTCTTGAAATGCTCATTTTGTAAATTGATCTAGAATGATATTCTTGATCGATGCAACTTGAATTTTCAATATTTATGGGTTGGATAAAGATCCTCCAATGAATTTTTGGTCTAACTCGGATATGTAAAGATGATCCTATAGTGGTTTACATTTGTCTTGGCTGCACTACTATCTATACAAGTTGTGGAAAGAAAGGAATCAAACAATGTTTTAAGGTCATTGTAATTCACCTGATGAAGTTAGATTGAAGACCATTAAATAGGATAAGGTTAGTGATGGTCGCTGGGGGATCTAACATTTTATTATATCAAGAAATGAAAACTAATTGGAATATTTAGTAGCAAGCCGAATTTCCTAGCCGTAATCAGCTGAAGGACGATGATTGTCTTTTTAAGGGTGACGACATCATTAAATGTTGAAGGTTTTGGTTAGATATATGGCTAAAATGCTCAGAATGATATGATTTCAAATTATCAATTTTGATAATAGTTAAGTTCGTATTTATTTTTTTCATTTGACTTTTAACTCATTAATTAAATCATTTAAAAATAAATTGACGTATAATTAGAGTTGACACTCAAGTAGATCTAATGGGAGGAAGATGGTGAAGAGGCATCCACACCAAAAAAAAAAACCAAAGGGAGAAAAGTGGGAGGATAGTCAATGTAATTGTGGCTATTGAAAAAGTGCATAGCCAATAAACTTTAATTAAATCCATAAGGGACAACTCCAAATAAGTTAACACTGAACAAATTTGCTGGGAAAAAGTACAGAATCGTGATCTCTTTTGAGGTTAGCTCAATAGTGTTGCATAGCCCTAATGAAGATGTTATGGTCAGCTCTACTACTATATCAAATCTTTAGGACAAGAGGATTCTAGTTGACAATGAATTTTTTGTCGATATTTTATTCTATGACACACTCCTAACCTAATTGGCCTTTTAACTACCTAGTTTACATGTACGAATATCTATTTAATTTACTATGGAGGAGGTCAAATGTTAATAAAGGGTGAGGAGATGATCCACTCCCTTCATGTCAGGAGCAGACCCTAGCTAAGCAAGTCACAATGATGACTGACCTTCCCGTGGTAACGAGGGCCACAAAATTCAACGTTATTCTTAAAATACTCGTGTTATTCCTTCTTAGAGCTACCATATGTCCCCATCTACCAACTGCAAAATTTCTAACAGAATATATGGGATAATAATTTAGTGGAGGCATCCACATGACAAGGTAATGAGGCAAGCCTTCACTCAAAGTCTAATAAAAAGAAATTACCCTTTATGAGCATCGAATTCGCAAACAATCAAGATTTCAATAAAGAGTAGCAAGGATAACCTATTAAGAGAAAATTGATATCACTGTAAGTTTTTATTAAATTTAACAGACATTTGTGCTGAAAAATTAACAATTGCTGATACTATATCTAGTAACCGACATATATAATTATATGCCACTGCAACAGAACCAAGTTTTTGCAAAACTAAGTCTTTCGGGATTTACAATTGGTATTAGAGCGGGTCGCTGAATCAGAACTTGGTACAACAAGTTGGTGCAGATTCATGTTTCGCAAGTATGGCTATAGAAGAAGGGGCATCAATCATTAAGCCACGATTGTTAGATGGTTTAAATTATCCTACGTGGAAATTACGAGTGAGAGTGTTCATTGGAATTCGGTTTTAAATAGCTGGACACATCTTGTAGTGACTGATGAAAAGGAAAAAGTAGTACTTAAAGATGCATCTGAGTGGAAAAGGGCTGAAGAAGAGAGAGCACTAGGAAATTCTCAAGCCCTGTATGCCATTTTTAGTGCAGTTGATGAAGATCGCTATGCAAGGATATCAACCTGTGAATCGGTGAAAGAAGTATGGAACACTTTGCTAACTATATATGAGAGATCAACATCTGTGATAGCCTTGAAACTTTAGATGTTGGCTATGAGATTTGAAGAGTTGATGATGGACGAGAGTGAAACCATTGGAGACTTCCATTAAAGATTGCGTGACATAGCGAACTAAGCACATCAACTCAGGAATAAATACGCTAACTTAAAACTAGTTAAGAAGACATTAAGATTATTACCTCTAAGGTTTATACCGAAAATTACAACAATCGAGGAAGCTCAGGATATCAATAAATTGTCATTGGATAAGGTAATTAGAATTCTTACCAATTTTGAGATGAATTTGTTAAGGGGCAAATAAGAGAGCAACAAAGGATTGACATTACAAGCTGAGATTGGTAAAGCCATGAATGACTTTTAAGATAAATCCAATGAGAATGAGAATATGGAATTATTGACAAGAAATTTCGACAAGTAGTTAAAGAAAGTGAAAAAAGATAGACTATAGTTTAGGCAAAAAGATGGGAGTTCATTGAATAACAACTTCAAACAACAAGCTAAAACTCAAAAGTGTGAAAGAAAAGTGAAGAGAATTCAATGCCATGAATATCAAGGCTTCAGACATGTGTAAGAGGAATGTGCTAACACCTTGAAGAAGAGAAAAGGAGAATCCTATACGAGCACTTAGAGTGAGAATGAATGCGAAAGTGAATATGACAGTGAAGAAGAAGTTGTGAATAGTATTGCGTTAGTTGCTTGATACAGCAAAAGTCTAGTTACTTGCTTAACAACAACCAAGAGGGAAGTAACCAATGATGAAAACGTGAGTAAATAAAAAAAATTCAGGAAAAACATAGATGAATCAGCTCAAAGCTCAATCTCAGATTATGATAGTGATGGCAGTGGTTCTGATGACAAAAAGGAGAATATTTACAAAGCTTATGAATTAATGTATGAAAAATGGGTGCAGACATGTAAGAAGAATGAAAATCTGAAGGAAGAAAACCTTTATATGAAGAACATCACTCAAGATCTAAAGAAGAAGTTATTGTCTACATTAGATGGGCTTGATGAAACAAATTTGAACCTAGTTAGTATGGAAAAGGGAATAAGAATGTTAAATGGACATTCCGAAAAGCTAGAAAAGTTGTTAGAAATTGATAAGACTAAAGGAGACCTTCAAGACATTGGCTATAAAGGTGAATATTCCAAGTCTAATGAGGAGAACAGTGGTGCAACCAGATCTTTCTAAGAAAAATCTCAAAGAAAAATTAGAGGTTCGTACCTACATGTCTCTTTTGTGGGGTTATCGGACACATAAGGTCGAAATGTTACAAGTTGTTAGCAATGATATTTCAAAGAGATTAAAGCTAAAAATCTAGACACTCTTTATTAAATTTCTAGTAGTGACCCCCGTGACCAAAACATACTTAGGTTAGAAAGTGTCAAATACAAACACAAAGACATAGTGAAGGAAAAATAAGAAATTGTCTAGATTCACAGTTAGTTACTACTAGTAAAGAAACTATTCAAACAAAAGACCAATTAATTGCTTATGAGGAAGGAATCAACCAGACATCTGATGACAAAGTTAACGTTGCGAGGAATAAGGCCAAGTTTGAGTTTCTTCAAGGGGTATAAGGGTTGTGTTCTTCAAATTTTTAAAGTATATTGATGTTGTTTATTAAAAATAAAAAATAAAAATAAAAAAGGGGTTTGAAAGAGTTATCGTCTAGGCTTTATGAGTTTTTATTTATAGGTATTTTAAGGTTTAGTTTATTGGTGTGTGTTTGGAATTTTTTTTACTTTTTAAATAGTAAATTTGATGTGAGAATGAGGCTCTCCTTGATGATTTGAAAGTTTTGCTTCTGAATGTTGATTTACGAAGTTATGACAAGAAAAAGTTGATGCTTAGTTAGAGAACTAAAGGAAGATTCAAGTTTTCTATTATTTGAGCTTTTCAAGTTTTATCTTGATTTGTCTATATCGCGGGCTATATGAATTTGGACAATTTTTGTTTGTATAGTTTATATGAGGAGAAGATTGATTAAGTTTGATTATGATGAATGCATTTTTAAGGTCTATAAATTTAATCATTCATATGTGGATAATTTTGATGTCAGTGATGATATGCTGCCTAATGTTTTGATTAAAGGGTCTATGAATTCTACTGTTGCACTATATACTTATGATTCTTCTGCTGCACCTATTGCTGATTCCTATGCCTTTTTATTCACTGAGATTGATCGCATTAAAGTCATTCTTTGTTTTAGCATTATTTTATCCCAAATGGGAGATATAGGATTGTTTTTGGTGACTGTTCAACTTAAGGGGAGATTTTACCATTAGTCTTGCTTTTTGGCATCTTTTGTCTCAAAGAGGAAGAAGACTTAGGTTTGTTTTGGTTGTGTTAGTTGCTAAATTATCTTTTATATTTTGTTTATGTTGAGATGACTGTTAATCTTGGATGATATTGTCTATGTTTGGATCTTGGATTAAGGAGGAGTCTTTGTCATGTGAATTGTGAATTCGATGTTATATGCTTAAGTATCTTCTTTAGGGGGTATTTCAGATTTGTGACAAACAATGTCAAAAAGGGAGAAATTGTTAAGATATATGTTATATATGTCATTATTTAGTTTTGGCATTTTTGATAATTGGATCTCCAAGCTAATGTAGCTTTAAATTCAAATCAAGATAAGGTAAAAGATACATTGGATTTGATTAGAAGTGTTGAGCCCAGGTCCTGATTCCTATCCCGAGGTGGCCCCTCAGGAACACCGGGTAAGGGGCGCGCGAAGGAAGAATCGAAAACTTGCGAAAATATAAAGGAACCAGCAGCGGGAAGAGAAGGTCTCGTCGTGGCGAGCGCTTTGCTGTGAGGGTTCGTCGCGGCCAAACCCGGTCTCGCCGCGGTGAACTCGCGGGTACACGCCGCGACGAGTGACCAGCATCACGTCGCGTCGAACACCCAGGGGTTGCGCCGTGACAAAGGACTGGCTCACCGCGGCGAGCTCCCCAATCTTTTGAACCCGATCCCAACATCTATGCAAATTTCAAACAACACTTACATTCTCATACATTCTATCACATACACATGCATTCTAACTATGAGTTAATCACCCCCATAACAAAAGAACTTCATGTCAATACAATCCGAAGAAATTAAACAAGCCTTGTCAATATAACACAATTCATACTTAACAACATCAATTAGAAAAATTTTAGGGCCCAACAGGAAGTGAAGAAGTTAAGTTTTGGAAACAAACTGAAGGTTGTGGGTGAGTGAACCTTCGGTTCACTCATCCCACAATCATGAGATTTTTAAGGCACATTCTCACAGTCATGGGAAATGGTTAGGAAGGTGAAAAACTTAGTTTTGTTTAATTGTTAAACTATATAAGGTTAGGTATTTTTATTTAGTACATTGGGACTTAATTGGACTTGTTTAAGCTATGAAACGAACTTAAATTGAGGTTAAATTAATTGAGTAAAAGTTAATTTAGTTATGGATTGTTAATTAAGGTAATTATTTAAGGAATGTGTGGTTAGTAAATAATGTGTCTAATGTTGAAATATATGGTTTGTTTAAGGATGAATGTGTCCTTATGAACACAAAAAGTGTTTCAAGGGATTTATGTGATGTGAATTAAGTATGATTGTTTGAGAATTGAGAATTTGTGTAATTATATGTGATGTGTAAACATATAATGCATTTATTGGTATATTATTGCAAATGTTTATGTTCATAAGGTCTGTTAAGTTGTTATATGTGAATGGATATGTTCAATGTGAGCAAAATGGAATAAGTCATATGGTATGTATTATATCTTTTACATGTGATTCTGAAATCCGAAATGTTTTGTTTTAATACTGCCAAGTCTTAGTCGTGGTTAAATAGGCATGCCTAGAATGGCTTACAGCTGCTTCTATAACCAGATACTAAGGTGTCTTTTGTGCTAGACACTCTGGTGTCTTCTGATTTTAGACGTTTATGTTTCAAAGATTTAAGTTTCTTTTGTTTTAGATACCAAACATGGGTATCTTCTATTCTGGTCCCATTATCCACTTATATAAAAAGGATTAGCAGGCTAACTTGTTTTGTATTCTATTATATGCTTATTTCTATAAACACTAAGTTATGTTATGATATAAACAAGTTTTGTTCTGATATAAGACAAGTTCTAATTTGATACAAGACATATTCTGATATGAATAAGTGATATTCTGATATGAAAGAATTATAACCTATTCTGATACTTGTACATTCTGTTATGATATTTATATGTTTTGTTTCGTATTGATGAATCATATTATATTCTGAGACACAATGTTTGGATTGCTCTTTAATATGAACAATTAAATATTGCTTGAGATGTGATCTGATTTTGTACATGTGAATGCTAGATGACTGTTAGAAACAGTTGCCAGTTTATATCTTGTTTAGTTATTCCCTACTAAGCTATATACATAGCATGATAGTTTTGCCTCCGTTTAGGTTCTGATAAGAAGACTTAAGGATGGGACAACCATAGTGGCCAATGAAGGATGTGAAACATTTGGAAGTTGTTTTGTTTAAGTTTTTGAGTTTTATTAAATATAATGAGACATATTGTATTTTGATGTAAATGGTTTGTAATAATCTTAATACAAATTAGCTTTTCAATTTATGGAATGTATTATGATAAGCACAATATGTATGATATGTTCTATTTATAAAATAACATCTAATGATATGTAATGTATGTTTGCTTGATTTTACGGAAGTGCTTTGAAATGTTTGGTATGTTTTAGTTATGTTTTGTATGGCATTTGCATATCCTTCTAGAGGGTATGTGGGTGTTATAGCATATGCTTACTCAGAACTTGACAATTAAGCAATAAGGTTGTGTATAGAAGCATAATAGATTTTCATTTGAGCCTATGTGAGGAATTGAGCCTTTATGACTCCATTCTATAGTCATTTCATTTCCTTGTTTGTGTTATGCTTCCTTAGGTAATCATTTTCAGAACTTGCTTTGAATTAGTTTAAATCTACTGGATGTATGCTATATAGAAATGATTAAGGCCCTTTTTTTCTTTAACCCTTGGCTTAAATGACCTACCATTTTATTATCCTTTACTAGCCTCGTTGAGCCTTTAACTTTCTGTTTCTTCATATCACCACATTTTAAAACCTACAAACCTCATTAACTTGCCCAATCACAAGTTAATAGAGTGTTATGTTATACTTTAGTTTGGGAATTTTCTTTTCCTACATTTTTTTCCTTTTTGAGATGCTTTGAGCGTATTTTAGTACTTTTACTCTTAGGGCACATTGCATATAGTTATTGTTTTCTGTTCATTGTTTCTTTATTAAGATTAAAAAAGAGAGAGAAAAGGAGACAAGAACAAAATCAAAAAAAAATAAAAAAAGAGAAAGAGAAAAGGAAAGAAAAGAAAAAGGAATAACATATAGTAGCATCAATAAGTGCATAGTAGTATTCATATCCATTTGAATATCTCATAAATTTATCTTTGTCATCCCTTTATACACGTAGTTCTTAATAAATGCTTGTGATAAGCCCCTAAAACCTTTTTAACCCACCTTAACCCTAGCCACATTACAATCCAAAGCAAAGTCCTTTTGGTTTCCTATAAGAAGTTTGAGGGAAACATTAACCATCAAATATTTGAGAGATATGAGTGAAATCCGTAAGGAATGTCCATTTTGAGTTTATACTTATCGTTAAGTGATGGTTTCATTAGTTGAGTTTGCTTATGTGTACTAATGAAAATTAGTAATGATGTGTGTAGTAGCTAGACACTTGAGTTAGTCAAAGTTTGAGGGATTGCATGCTTTAATCTTTGTGAAAATGAAGTGATAGAATTTTTTTAGCTGTATTTGATTTTTTGCCTAAGGATAAGAAAAAGTTTAAGTGTGGAGATGTTGATAGGTGTAGATTGCATTGTATCTTTGTAGGTAGTTTAGTGTGTGTTTAGTGGTTAATTTAATTGTTTAATGGGTGCTTAGATTAAAAATTGTGTTAGTTCATAAATATTTGTGTTTTAAGTATTTTTTGAGTGAAAACATATGTTTGAGCTTCAATTATATATATATGAGGTGTTGTGATAAGTTTGTTAGTATTTCAAGGCATTCAAAGGAGTTTCAGAGGAGACTAGAACCAAAACGCAGGGCCACTATCATAGGCAATCCGCCATGATCATGACAGAGAGCCAAACAAGCTGGCTATGATCATGCACTAAGGGTCACGATTGTGGCCAACGCGCAAACAGACATGAGGTCACTTCTGAATTTGAATTTTTAAGGGATATTTCGGACATTTTAGACCCCAGAAAGACACTAGGGTTACTTTAATTGGAAAAAACTATAAAAGCATTATAAGGTAACCCTAGAAAGAACTTTACAATTAGTCTCCATTTGGAAACCCTAAAAACAGAGAGAAAGAAGAGAGAGAGGGGAAAAAGAAGAGGAAGAAGAGAAAGAGAGAAGAAAAAGAGGAAGAAGAGAGAGAGAAGAAGAAATGGATCGCGACGCTGCTAATTCCCGGATCAGGTAGTATCTCAAAGACGCTACCTTCCTAATTTGTCCAACCTAAGTTTCATTTTCTCTTCATTTCCTTTTTCATTTAAATGTATAAAGTTGATATGGATTATATAGAAATAGATTTTGGGTTGTTGATAATGTTCTAAACTTTCCTTTGGGATTTTACTTTGAGTTAATGTTGATTTAGTTATTTTGTGTTTATTGGTTGGGCGTTGTGATTGATTAATGTATTTGCATGTTTTGGTAACAAATCAAGAGGGTGAGTTGGATAAAAATGATTATATCAGATTAATGAGAGTTAAGTGATCTAATTGACCACTTAATCAATTTAGTTGGTAATTTTATAGAGAGAGATCTCGTGCGAGACTCGAGTGTTTATTAAAAACTTTAGAACTAATTAGAATTATGAATAATTTGTGAATTGAGAGATTGCAAGTTTCATAATGCAATTAGGGTTTACAGTTTAAGATTTAAAGAGTGAAAGTAATCAACCCTACGATCGTCTAGAACCGATACCCCATAAATACATAAATGACTATATTTGCATTAATAATAGGTAAAATCCCCTCTTTCATAACTTGATTAACTATCTTGACAAATTTTCATTGTAACCTGTGTGACTTCAAAGTTTAATTCTATTTTGTTGAAATTTTCGCCTTAAAAATTTTCAGTTTTTATTATTTGAATTTGAGTCTTAAACAAAGTACAACCTGAATTAAGTGATGTTTAAGTACAATCTCTGTGGGACGATATCTGCTTTTTACTATAAGTAACAACTCACATACTTATGGTTTTTATCGTAAAACAAGTAGTTTGTTTTACATTCAACACTACCCACTCCCTAAAATTGGTTAGCTCATGAATTTCGCTTCTAGTCATCGGTGGCTTAGTTTCATGTATACGTATCTAGGGTTAAATTAGATATACAAGGGCAACCAGAAGAGAACCTCAATGTCACTCATATATGATCATATTATTACAAGTATCTCCTTTGACTAAAAGAATGCAAGATCCACTTATCATAGATTGGTCAACATGATATTTGAACTGCAGTATTAGAAAAGAGTGTGATGAGTGATAATTAAGAGCAAGAAAGCAGGAGAACAAATCAAAGACCTAAAGCAATGTTTTGACATTTTAAGGAAATACAACATAAGATTAGACCTCGATAAGTGTATTTCTACGTACCAATGATAATATTTTCAGGGTTCATGGTCAGTGACGGAGCCAGAAATTTAATGTAAGAGGGTCCAAATATTAATTTTTTTAAATTTTGAGGGACTCAGTATATCACTGACCCTTAAATAACTCCTTTTTTTATATTTATATATATATATTAAAAATAATTTTTTAAAAAAACCCCCAAGTCCCCATATAATTCCGTAACTGTTCATGGTGACGTAGTGAGGAATTAAGATCAACCCTTTAAAGATAGAAGCAATTGTCAGCGTGATCGCTCTAAGATCTGTAAAGGATGTATAAATGCTAATATGCACAATTTCTTGTTTTTCACACTTCTTTTCTAGGTCTAAAAATTATTATTTATCGTTCTTCAAGATCTTAAGGAAGCCTAATAAAATTCAATGGGAAACTGATTATGAGTAGGCCTTTGAGTTAATGAAGGGGTATCTAAAAACACCCCATTTACTTTATACACCTCTCAGGGTTGAGAGCCTGTACTTGTGCATTATAAGGGGCAGTGAGCGTGAAACTCATGAGGGAAGACGATTATAATAAATTTCCTATCTATTATACTAGCAAAACTTTATATAGACATAATACAACATTTTTTAAAAGGTTGACTATGCGATACTAATCTTAGTATATAAGCTCAAGCCTTTACTTTCAGACCCATTTTAATAAACATATTATAGACTTGCCTCTGCAACAAGCCTTACTTTCAGACCCATTTTAATAAAAATATTATGGACTTGCCTCTGCAACAAATGTTGTATAAGCCAACTTTTCAAATATATATGGTATTTACCCAAAGCTGCTCTCAAATTACAAGTGATAATTTTCTTGTCAAGTGTGTTGCTAACATAATTAAGGAGCAACAATGAAGGGATAATGAAAGGAAAAAGGTCAGAGCAAGCTAATAAGATTCGGGGCTTTGCATTCAACAAGAGAAACAAAAACTAGAACATGTTTTTGATTCCTCAACTTCGTGTCTCTTTCTTCGAGTCCAAACTCTTAACTACCAGAAAAGCACATGAAGCGATAGCTATTTCATCTTCTCCCCGGTGATCTCAATTCAGGTGAGTCTTAAAGTTGATGTCTTTATCTTTCTTTTTGCATCTCTTTCATGTATGCACACAACGAGAGTGCTAAATGACATACGACACTGCTCGCACCTGAAAACGTGGGCACCAAAGCAGACGATGTAAGAGAGGATCCCCTTATAGGCAGGAGACAAAATATTCCTCATTTTTCATATATGGGTAAGTCATTGCTTGCTTTTGAAAAAGCCAAGAAGTCTTGTAAATACGAGGTCAAAACTTGTGATTCTTACCTGTTGTGTATTGAATCAGTACGGGAGAATGGATTCAAAGCTCTCAGATGGTGTTAATGAGGTGTTAGATCATCATCACCAAGATAGGAGTAAAAGCACTAGAAAATATGTTATTGCCTGTGTCATTTTTGTGTCTCTCAACTCTATGCTTCTTGGCTACGGGAAGTGGGACTCCATTTCTCTTTATTGTTTTTTTTGTTGTTGCTGTTATGTTTTATCTTCATCTATGAGATCTTTTTGAATCTCCATACGATCTCAGCATTCTGCTGTAATGTTATAATCTTTATATCATATGCTATGTTCCCCATTTGCTAAAAAATCACACAATTGCTCTCTCTTTATTTGTTATGGATGTTTTCCCTATTAGCAGAGAAGGAAAATTTAGGTTTCATGGAATTTTTTTACTCAAGACATGATGTCTTTGTAAAACTTTGAATATGATCCCATCATTAGCAGTTTTTGAGTTTAGTAATAATTATTTAGTTTAGTTTTCATCCTTTTGATGCATAAGGAAAAATAAAGTAATTGTCGAGCCAGTGAACTCAAAATCCCTTCTAGTCGAGATACAGGATAGTGGTGAATAGTTTTTCACAA
>JANTNU010244366.1:0-13946 GCA_024752395.1 Erythroxylum havanense
CCCATGATATGCTGGCCATTCTTCGCAGAGCAGCAAACAAACTGTTGGTTTGGTTGTGGTAAGTGGAGGATCGGGTTAGAGATCGACAATGACGCGAAGAGAGGTGAAATCCATAGCCTTCTGAATGAGTTGATGAAGGGAGAGAAAGGTAAGGCAATGAAAAGGAATGCCATGGAATGGAAAAGAAAGGCCGTGGAGGCAACCGCTAGTCCAAGTGGGTCGTCTTACCTAAATTTGGACAAGATAATCGAAAATGTTCTATGCCACTCATCAACCATAATCAGGCAGACTCCCGCTGAATGAGTTTTACTGTTTTAGTAAACAAATTAATCTTTTGTATTAATTATAACGTGTCCATGTTTTAATTTTAAAATAATTAAGAAATGTTCTCATTACTAGCAACATAATTGTATTTAATATCATAAATATACTTTTAAGACAGTTTACCATAAACACCACAAATACACCTAATAATCCTTCTTGTTAAATTGTTTTTCTTATCTTCAGGAATCTAGAAAATACATAATATTAAGTTTGATTAGAATTGTCATGAAGATGATTTCCACCTCTTTTAAAAATAACAGATAAAAACTATTATAACAATATTTTGTAATCCTAGAAAGAAGACGAAACTCGCATAAATTCAATAGGGAAAATTCACATGGTATTCTAAAAAAGGAAAAAGCTCCAAATATCTTGGGTTGGTACTTTCTTGTTAAGAATCTTTTCTTGTTTTGCCCGTAAAGCCTGATTATACGAAACGCAGTGGAACCAAATCAATCAGAACATACAAATTGAGTAGATTATGCAAAAGACCCAAGCAACTTCATTGCATATATATGCTGGACATACAGCTAAGAAGGTGCGAATCCGAGAACGTGAGGAAGACCTTCCTCCCCACTCGTCTATTCCACATACCCTTCCAACCAGCTACAGTGCAGTACTTACTGAAAATTCAGGCCCTGGCAATGAAGGAAAGGAATTAATCTGGCCAGAAGAAACTATTGAAATCGTCGACTGGGACATCACTTTGGTACAAGGAAATTATGGCATGGGTATAGAATTATCAAACACATTCAAAAGCAAGCTTGAGAGTCAATGGGCAAAGGCCGTAGTGGTCAAACTATTAGGCAGGAAGCTGGATTTCCACATGCTCAAAATCAAACTCAATTTCATGTGGAAACTCACTGGATCCATGAAAATCGTGGATATGGAGAATGAATTTTACTTGATCAATTTTGTCGAGGAATCTGACTATCTACAAGCCCTCACCCAAGGACCATGGGTGATTTTAGGGCATGTCTTGTCCGTACAACCATGGTCCTTTGACTTTCGCCCTTCTGCTGGAACAGCATCGAACGTGGTCGCCTAGGTTCGATTTTTAGAACTATCAGTCACTTGCTATCACCCGTCTATCCTCACCGTGCTCAAAAACCTAGTTAGTCGCACGGTCAAGATTGATGGCAACACCCAACAAGCCCAGCGTGGAAAATTTGTGAGAGTCGCCATCAATATAGATTTAAGCTCCCCCTTGGGTCAATTATCTAACTAGATGGAGAACTTATTAAGGTCGTGTACGAAGGCTTATCACAAATTTGCTTCTTGTGTGGATTAATCGGCCATGACGCTCCCAGTTGTCCGAAACAACACATCAAACAGCCGGCAAATGGGGGCAACTCAACAGAGCAAGAGCCAACCAGAGTAACCGAGTCTTGCCCAGATCTGCTGGCGGTCGCCTCTCAAATGGAAGGTTATGGCCTATGGACCCAAGTCCAGCATTGCACCCGACGGCCACCAACTCCATTAATGGCACAAGGACGTGACAAGAGGGGCAGAGAGAGGCACGAGGAGTTAAGGGGCTCGAGGTATACGATTCTATCAAATCAGACATCGATGGATGCAACGAACCGTAATATTTCAACTGAGGCAACGCATCATAGAGACAGGATCTCATCGCTGTTGACGCCAAATCATCTCCAACGAACAACTTCAAATCACTTAAAGATAAGAGATTTTGGAATAGACGGATCAACGTCTAAAGGAAACAACCGAACTACTACCCACACGAACAAAACTAATAAAGCAAGCCATGTCCAACCCAACCTGAAGGCCCACTCCACAACCCGATCCACCAACTGAGACCCAATGACATCGTCCAGGACGATTTAACAACCAAGCCCAACGACGTCCTCCATGATGACTCAGCAACCAAATTTCCACCACGTGGCTATCTCTCTTCCATCCCATGCAGAAATAATCATCCAGGATCAGTCACTCGCGGAGACCATGCACAAAGAAGGGCGTTGCCAGGACACGGTAGTAGAGCTTATTGGTGTCTGTATGCACACCACTGAACCCCCAT
Organism: Erythroxylum havanense; assembly: GCA_024752395.1. Taxonomy (NCBI): domain Eukaryota; kingdom Viridiplantae; phylum Streptophyta; class Magnoliopsida; order Malpighiales; family Erythroxylaceae; genus Erythroxylum; species Erythroxylum havanense. Next base: position 2,363 of record JANTNU010244366.1, read on the forward strand.
CGCCAACTGAACACCTTTTCCCACCATCTCGTCCACCGGACACCGAAATGGAGTCACTGACGGAGAAGGACATCGACGTTGCTTATGACACTCAAAGGGTCGAGAGCCAACTAAATCCAAGGGTCACCAATCCTAGGGTTTCGAGTGGAATCTCAGTAAACACTAAGGTTCAATAGTGTTTATTCTATCTCTTGCTCAATTTATGTCGATATTTATTTGGAATTGCCAAGGGGCTAGGGGTAGCCAATAATGAAAAATTATATCCGGATCTACCACCCTAGTCTTTTAGTGCTACTTGAACCTAAAACAAGTGGCCATCAGGCACAGAAGGTGATTAACAGTTTAGGTGTTGAGTATTCCTTTAGGATGGAAGCCACAAGATTCTCAGGAGGCATTTGGTTACTTTGGAAAGCCAATATTGATATCCGTATTCTTGTCGCTTATTGACAATTTGTACATACTCATGTTGAATGGGGGCAAAATTCCTTTTCATTCACAGCCATATACGCGAGTCCCACATATGCCTTACAACACTACTTATGGAATCCTCTACAGAAAATTGCTAGGGTCACGAACATACCTTGGATCATGGGTGGAGATTTCAATGCTAAATTAAGGTCAAGGATAGACGTGGAGGATCTAGGCTTCACCCAACAGTCAATAATCAATTTTGGGACTGTGTACACTGTTGCCAACTACAGGATTTAGGATATACAGGGCCAAAAGTCACTTGGTGTAGAGGGCAAATCTTTGTGAGATTAGACAGAGTTCTCTGTTTTAATACATAGCAATCAACATTCCCGAACGCTAATGTTATGCATTTGACTTTCCTAAAATCTGACCACCGACCCTTCTGCTTAATCTTAACTAGATCATAACCGTCCCTTTAACCCCTAGGGTGTTTAGATTTCAGGCAGGTTGGCTGACTTAGGAAAGGTTTGAGCAAATTGTTAAGGATAATTGGACTCCTAACCTGACAAATTTTAGCAGAGCGATTCGGAATTTCTAGGAACGGGTACAATAATGGACTTTTGTTTATTTGGCAATATCTTTCAGTGTAAAAAAATACTCATTGCCTAACTAAAAGGTGTTCAAACCCACTTAGACGAAAAGGACTTGACTTCCCTAAGAGAGCCAAAAGCCGACCTACGCTCTGAACTAGAACAGGTCCTTTGTCAGGAAGAACTATCTTGGCATCAACGCTCCCGTTGCTAGTGGTTAAGCCAAGGAGACAAAAATACGAGGTATTATCAAGCCATCACCTTTTCCAGAAGATGGAAAATGCGAATTGAGATTTTAAAGGATGAGAATGGGTGTGTAGGCTCAGACACAGACAGCTTAAAACGGATAGCGAAGAACTTCCTAAAAGAACTTTACACAAAAGATACTCGTACACCTAAGAACCTTCCTATCCAGGGTTATATCCCTTCTATCTCCCATAGAATGAAAACCGAATTGTAAAGTCCAATTACTCCTAAAGAAATCAAGGACGCGTTCTTTGGTATGGCACCCAATAAAGCACTAGGCTATGATGGTTTTACTACATTATTCTACCAATCCCAATGACATAATGTCAGATCAGCTTTGACTCTCTTCATATAGAAAATATTCCGACATGAAGCCTAGGAGTCTGAATTGAATCGTACCATCTTGGATCTTATACCAAAGATCCTAAATCCCACGTCAATTACCTAACTTAGGCCTATAGCTTTATGTTCAGTGCTATACAAAGCTATCTCTAGAATCCTTATCAACCGGCTTAAGCTATACCTAGATGCTCTCATAGCCCCAACTCAATGCAGCTTCATTCTAGGACGACTGATCACAGATAATATTATCATTGCCTAAGAAGTCATCCATACAATGAAGAAGAAATCGGGAAAGAAAGGCATGCTTGCTATCAAAGTGGACCTTGAGAAAGCTTATAATAGGCTGTCTTGGGACTTTATCCATGAAACTCTCATTGGAATTGGAATTCCAGACTCGATGCTAAATCTGATAATGAAGTTTCTCTCCCGGTAACTATGAGAAAGGCATGCTTACTATCAAAGTGGACCTTGAGAAAGCTTATGATAGACTGTCTTGGGACTTTATCCATGAAACACTCATTGGAATTGGAATTCCAGACTCGATGCTAAATCTGATAATGAAGTGTCTCTCCTCGGTAACTATGTAAGTGAATTGGAATGGCTAACTCAGTGATGCATTCACACCCACCAGAGGCATTTGACAGGGAGATCCATTATCGCCATATCTTTTTGTACTTTGTATGAAAAGACTGGGACATCTAATACATGCCTCTGTGTCCCAAGGCATTTGGAAGCATATTCAATTAAGTAGAGGAGGACCCCAGATCTCCCACTTATTTTTTCAGACGATCTCATTCTATTCTCAAAAGCCTCCATAGAACAAGTGCATGTGATCAGAGACACGTTACAGACTTTTTGTACAGCTTCAGGCCAATGAGTCAGTCAAGACAAATCCTGTTGTTTCTATTCCAAGAATATCCATCATTCGAAGGCGCGCTACTTAAGTAGTGAACTGGGATTCTAGCAAACTAATGACTGAGGTCGATATCTTAGCATTCCCCTTTTGCACGAGCGAGTCACGAAAAGGACCTATCAAAACATCCTTGACAAGGCTCACTAACATCTATCGGGGTGGTCAGCCAGTCTATTATCGCTCGCTGGACGCACCACGTTGACACAATCCTTCCTCGCAACTCTTCGCACTTTCACTATGCAAACTGTTCGATTGCCTAGGAATCTTTGTGACAAATTAAAGACATTAGTACGCAAATTTCTGTGGAGCCCGACTCAAGATAACAAAAGGATCCAATTGGGACAGAATTTGTCAACCCAAAGAGAAGGGAGCCCTAGGCATTAGGAAAATTCAGGAGACCAATGATGCTCTCTTAACAAAATTAGAGTGGCCAATGGTTTCCAAGCCGTAAACATTGTGGGTACAAATCCTCTTTGCTAAGTATAAATTTGATGCTAACCAAATTCCATCTTCTCTTGTTGCTACAGGTGGTTCGATGGTTTGGAGAAGTATAAAAGCTACTTGGCACCCTGTCTTACAGGATATGAAGTAGATGGTCTGCGATGGAGCTCAGACTCAATTCTGGCTAGACCCTTGGGCTAGCGATTGGGGTCCTCTTATTCACCATGCAGTAGCTCCTATTCCCTAAGCAACTACGAATCTCTGCATTCAATATTTTGTGGACATTGCCGACAATTGGAAATGGGAAGCATTCCAACATCTGATTCCTTCTACGATTTGTATGTCCATTGCAGGTACCTTACCACCCTTGCCCTATCTAGGCTCGGATAAGCAAACCTGGGGCAAGAAAGACGATGGATAGTTCACCACTGCATCCACCTACTCTATAATAGTGGATCATGACGATGCTTCAAACACTGGGTATTGGAAGCTAATTTGGCAATGGCAAGGCCCACAATGAATTAGATCATTCCTTTGGTTCCTATCACATGATTGACTTCTCTCAAACCAACAAAGGGTTCAAAGACAGCTAACAGCTGATGCTACATGCTACCATTGGCTATCCGAAGAAACTACACTACATGTAGTCTAGGATTGCCCTAAAGCCCAACAATTGTGGAGTATGTTCCCTCTCCAAGTGGTCTCCACTAATTTCTTCACCATGACAACCCAAAAGTGGCTATCTAAGAACCTACAAACACACCACATTATTCTTGGATGGGATTAGTCAATCATCTTTGGTATTGTTTGCTGGTTTCCATGGACTTAGGGAAACATGACCCTTTTTAAAGAGTATTTTTCCTGGCCGACTTTCCCAACACAACATGTTCTAGAGTTTGTGCATCAGATCCACAAGGCATTTGTCTGGGTCAGTAAAGCCAATCTTGTCAATCGCCCTCAGTGCGAACAAGTTCTCGGACGGAAAAAATCACCCAAGGGTGGGTTCGATTAAATATAGATGGAATAAGCAAAAGATCGCTCGCATTGGCCACAGTGGGGGGTCTAGTTCCTGACAGTTCGGGTGCTTGGCTTGGAGGCTTTGTACAGAACATTGGCTAATGCTCCTCCCTCTCTACTGAACTTTGGGAGGTCTATTTAGGACTTAACCTCGTCTGGAACTCGGGGCACCGGAGAATCGAGTTAGAGGTCAACTCACAAGAGGTGATTCAACTACTAGCATCCTCGTCCCAACGTCAAATATCTCTCAATCCCCTAGTTCTGGGTATCAATGAATTGTTTACTCGGAACCAGGTCATCTTACCCCGATACATTTATAAAGAAGGTAATCGAGGTGCAGATTGGCTCGCGAACTATGCAACACAGTTTGAGATCAGGATCACTACTTTTGATAGTACACCCACAAGGTGTCTCTCAATCTTATTAGAGGACATGTCGGGTGTTTGTCGCCCTAGACTTATGATGTAATTTGTACCATGTTTTTTTTCCTTCTATAAAAAAAAGAGCGACAAGAGCAAATTGAATTGAATATAACACAATTTTTATTATGACTTGAGTTAATTGTAAAAAAGAAAAATCTACAATTTACTCAAATTGTAGGGAAAAGTTTCAATTTGCAACGAAAAAATATCCCTTGGTAAATATGGAGGGAAATCATCTCAGCAAATTTTTCGATGGAATATAGCGACGGTAGAAAATTTCTGTCAGTAAAGAAAGCAAGAATGCTTGACGGATTAAATAAGTTTTGAGTTTACCGATAGAATACATTTCTGTCGGTAAATTAAAATTTTATTTAATCCGCCAAGCATTCCCGTTTTCTTTACCGATGGTAAAATTCGTCAACAAATTTTAGAGGTAAATGTCATCGTTTGCTTCTATTTAGTTTTTTTTAAAAAAGAAAATGACCCCCTCCATCGCAACTTAATTTTTTCTCTTTTCTATCATTGTCGTCCCACCGCGCCTCCTCGTCGTCCCACCGCACTTCATCGTTACACCACCATCCTCATCTTTGTTGTTACTAAGGGCCACAGCACACTTCATTGCACATCCTCGTTGTCATCGACACATCTGCTTCAGGTACTATATAATCATTTCTCGTGCCACCATACCTCGTCGCCCTTGTGGCTCTATAAATGTACTAATAGAAATAGATTACACAAATGTGCAGTCGTATTGTCCAGTTAATTTAAAAAGAAAGAGTATTATATAAATGAATATATTAATATTTAAGGGAAAAAATAGAATTGTGGGATTTAAGTTAAAATTTTGTCAAAAGAAAAAGAAGAAAAATATACTAGTTGAATTATTTGAATAAATTAATAAAATAACTAAGTTTAAATAAGAAATTGTAAAATTTTAAAATCCTTGAAATGTATAGTAAAGAATGAATAAAAAAATAAATGGATGAATGAATTAAAAAGATAAATGGATGAAATATGTGAGTGAATATTGTGAATTTTATATAGTAGAAAAGATAAAATAGTTCAATTTATAGGAAAAGTTCAAAATGAAAGTGTTACAATATTTTAGTACATAATTTAAAAAATAAAGTTATAATTTGAAAAAATGCATACGAATAATATGGTATTTTATAATTAGTTAAATATGTATAAATAAATATTGTTATTTTAAAATTTGTGAGAAAAAACAAAAATTGTTAATGTAGATAAATTGTTTGGGAGAAAATAAGTAAAAATCAGAATATTTGAAATGAATTAATAAAATAAAATTTGTAAATGTATATGAGTCATACGTGTTATAATATTTTAGTACATAACTTTAAAATAAAATTATAATTTTAAAAAATGTATGCAAACATAAAGCTTAATATGTTATTTTATGATTGGCTAAATATGTATAAATAAATATTGTTAACTTTGAAAATTTGAAATGAAGTAATAAAATTAGTTAGTAAAAATTACGAATGAAAAAAATAAAATTTGTAAATGTATAGTGTGATGTAGATAAGGAAAAAAAATAGATTATAATATTTAAGTTAAACGTTTTAAAATTTAAAAGAATTTCATAATCCTAAAATTTAAAGAAATTAATATATTATAATATATGATTAAAAAGTATAAAAAGAATTGTGTTTTAGTACATAATTTAAGTAATAATTTCGTGCTAATAATAAATAAATAAATAATTAATTAATAAGATTTCAAAAAAGTTAATTATTTAATTATATATTGATTATTACAAATTATATATTGATTACTTTTATTTAATTAAGAAATTAAAAATAGATATTTTCACAAGCGTGACAATTAAGTCACACTTGTGATTGCTATAATAATAATATTTTATTTTATTTTAATTAAATAATCAATTAATTATTTTGTAATTAATCAATTATATATTATAATAAGTCAATTAATTATATATATTATATTTAATAAAAATGAAAATATAATCACTAATTCTATTTAATTAAAGAATAAATAAATTAAATATATTTTAATAAATCAAGACTTAGTTAATTGATTATTTAATATCTATTTTCGTCCATGCCGTCAGTACTTACTATTATATACTTAATATACTTTAAAAATATAATTAATTGATTGATTGATTAATTTTAATATAATTTACACTTATATAAAATTTTATTAAACATTAAATACTAATTATTATTAAGCTAAATAAATATAATTTAATTATATTTAATGATAAATGACAATAAAAATATTTTTTAGTATTTTTATTAAGAAATAAAATAATATACCTTTGTCACTGGTATGACACTTAAGTTTTGCTTGTGGCTCTTATAATTAATTAACTTAATAGTAACTAATTTGAATAATAACATTTAATTTTATTTTAATCGATAAGTCAATTAATTATATTATAATAAATCAACCTACTAATTATATTTAAAATAACCAATCAATTATATATAAATTATTTTTAATTAATTACAATTTAATTATATTTAATTAAAATGACAACAAAAATATGTTTTGTATATTATTTAATTAAGAAATTAATTAATTAATTAACTATTATAGACATGTTGACAATCTTTTTTTAATTAATCAATTAATTATTTTTAATTAATCAATTATTATTATTAATAATGGTGTAAATGTGTTTACAATATTTTTTAATTAATTAATTCACTATTAGCATGCATGGATGCATGGAGTAGTTAAGTGAATGTTGAGCCAAAAACGAAAATAAAAATGCATGCATGGAGTATTTAAGTGAATGTTAAGTATAAAAATACCTTTGTCACAGACGTTACACTTAAGTTATACCTGTAACTCCTATAATTAATTAACTTAATAGTAACTAATAATGAATAATAACATTTTATTTTATTTTAATTAATAAGTCAATTAATTATATTACAGTTAACCAATATATTAATTATATTTAAATTAACCTATTAATTATGTATAAATTGTTTTTAATTGTTTACAATTTAATTATATTTAATTAAAATGACAATAAAAATATGCTTTGTTTATTATTTAATTAAGAAATTAATTAATTAGTTAATCATTATAAATGTTTTGATAATCTTTTTAATTAATCAATTATTATAATTAATAATGGTGTAAATGTGTTAACAATATTTTTTAATTAATCGATTACTTTGCTCTTCATTTTGATCAAGTTAAGCAAGAGGAAGGAAACAAAGAAAATATGATCAAGTTAAGCAATAGAAAGGAAACAAAGAAAATAAATATGGCTGACGAATGGGAAAGAAAATTGAAACGACGAGTATTAAATGTTTCTTAAATTTTATTACTAACAACCAAATAAAATTTATCGAAGTTTTAAATGAGCATATTTCTTAAATCTGCGGTAAAATCAACGTATCTGCTAAATTGTAGTTGTGACACTCTAATACTCCCTGAGAGGATATCGCGAGTGCCATACACATAGAACACACTTAAGACGAAACATTTCGAAACATATAAAAGAATTGTACATGCATTTCCAGAATCTCAACAAACATACATCACATATCAAAATTTCCGAAAGCAGCCTAAATTAAGGTTATTACAACTCATCAAAAATAAAAATTCATGAGTTATAGACATCAGATACAAGTCCAAAAATAATCTCAAAATACATATGGGCAAAACAAAAATCAAACACCATTGGGCATCACGGTTGTCTTGTCCCAGTCCCTATGTTCCTTTTTCATAATCTATATGGGACAAATCCACCGTGCTAAACATATAGCTTAGTAAATAATAACTAAACTATAATTCAACAACAGATACAGAAATTCAGAACAAAACAGAGTTCTGTAAGTAACATAATTGCTCAACACAAGAGGGTATAAACCCTTTAGAAACAGAACACAATTTAGCTTATGACAAAATCAAACTAATATCAGAGTACAAAATCATAAAACTGCTAAATCTATTTACAGAAGTGAGTAACAGAACTTATACGGAAGAGACTGAAGTCTCGACACTAAAGTGTTACTGAAGAGACCGAAGTCTCGACACCTAAATATCAATATCAGAAGACACCGAAGTGTCGATAACAAAAGACACCGAAGTGTCATAGAAGCGGCTGCAGACCCTTCTAGACATGCCTATTTACCTACAACTAAGAATTAATAGAATCAAAACAGAAATGTTTGAAATTTATTTCACATATCATTCCAACATCTTTGCAAATCATTCAATGGACCAAAAGCAATAGCAAACAAAACAATCAAAGCAAAACTATAAAAAAATTGCCTACTAAAATACTAAAAGAAGTGACCATCTAAATTACTTACAAAATATACCATCTAAATTACTTACAAAAACTCCCTTATTGCATATTGCTTATTGCCTCGACATCCCGACAATATCTGGAATCGGTCGCTTGATGGGTTCCTCTAAAACATTTAATACAAACACATATCATTATTGTGCATAGTTATAAATTCAATTATGCACATGCATGTATATTGAATATGTATGATGCATGTTTATGACAAATTCCGAGTTTCTTATCCTTAATCTTGTCACATTCTCAATCATGTGAAATCATACTCAATTCCTCAATCCAGATTTATTTCACAACCAAATTTCAGGTCCACTTTGTTTAATTATTCTCATCAGATAGGTAAGGTAATTAGGTAATTCTTCCTTCTAGAAAGTTTTCTTTGTCTTAGGTTTCCAATGATACCAAGTTCATCGAATTTGGGTTAGTATACCGAAAGTTATTCCCAAAAGATTTCAAACTGTTCTTAAGCTTCAACAGAATTCTTATCTCAATTTCTAATAAAATTTTGAAATTCTTAGGGGTAGAATTAGAATTTTATCACTTTAGATAATTTGTAGCCTTATGACTCTAGTTTAATTCAAAATAAGAATCACTCCATTTGGAAATCCATAGATCCAGATATAATTAAATTACCGAAGTATGTTCAATAAAAGCATCCCAATTATCATACTTCAGCATAGTCACAATTTCATCTTAAATTATTCAATCAATCCAATTTAAAAAATTCTAAATTTTGGTGGAGATAAAGATCAATGTCTTATGAAACCATTGGTTTAAGAACCAAGTCATTTGGATATCAGATGAAGAAGTTATAACAAAAAGATCAAAGTATATTCAGAAAATAACCTCCTTTGGATAAACAGGGAAGTTGTGAGTACATGCACGATCGCCACATTCCTGCGAAGTCGCGATCGTGCACATGCTCTATCGTGACACTCCAGTGGACCTGTGAATCCTTCTTCTTCACCTTACCTATTTTTCTAGCTCTTCCCAAAGCAGACTTTTGGGTCACTTTTTCCTGATCATTTTGATAATGAAAACGAAGGATTTTGGCTAAACTTTTTTCTAAACAATTGTTCCTTTATGTCTCAAGTTTCTAACGACACCAATTTTGTGCAATTTAGTTCAGTATTTTCAAAGTTATCCACAAAATACTACATACTGTTCACAACAGTGCAGAATCCATAAACTCCACTTCAAGCCAAATTTTGACACACTTAGTGATAGAAATTAAATTCAACTCCTTCATGAAAGTTGTAGTTAAATTTTTATAGTTTAATCTGAATTTAACTTTATCCAATTTGGATATTCACAGATCAAGTTATGCCCTAAATACAGATGTATGGTTCAGTAAAATACTGCCTATATCATTTTCCAATGACTACAACCCTTTATCTTGTTAATCATATCACCGAATTTGCTTCTTTTTTCATAACTCACACAAGCATCAACACCATTACGCATGCAGCAATCCACAAGCATGAAAATATACACCATTCATGCATGCACCCATTTAAAACATTAAAACATGCATAAAACTTACTTGTATTAAGTTTCTCTCACTTTAACAAAAATTTCCATAAATGGGGAGAGCAACTAATAGATTTCGGTGTTGGATTACACAAAGATTTTGTAACAATCAAGACCATCAAATGGTAGAAGACTCGCAATGTGTAACGTGGGTGAGTCAATAACACCAAAATTGCAGAAGATAAGTGTTTAAACAATGGATGAGCAAGAAAGAATATAGTGTTCTTGGTGGAGACAAAATAAAGGACCTGCATAAACTTTCCTTCCTAAACCACGTGTATACTTTGCATGTAATTCACATGTCATCTAATTAAGACTACCACATGTCGCTACATATGCAAGCATTTGTCAAAAATTAAATCAATCCACGTGTCACACTAGGATTGGTCCAAAATTTCAATACTTTTCTAAATTTCACCAAAAAATTCAAAATACCTGAAATACACCAAAATGGCCAAATCACATTCAATTACTCAATTATATCTGGAAAATGTCACGAATGCATGCACAATAATTGTATATATCCAAAATGCTTATGTACAAATAAGCAATATTCAAATATGCAAAGCATAAAATGTACTGAATTTTCTTAATATTCTAACCCCTAGTATAAGGTGTTACAGCAGTGGTAGAATCAACATATATGTTAAATCGACCGTAAAATTTGTTGGAAAGATTTTCCGTTCAAATCGACATTTAAGATTGATATGATACATATTATTTGTTGGGATATTAATTTTTTTAATGATTTCAACAGCTACAATTCATCTGACGTAAATTTATACTTGTAAGAAGATGAATATAGGAAAATTATGGAACATCATAGTGCAAAAACAAAAGGGTGTAACTGTGAGAATTATGCGAGAAGAATCCAACCGTTAATTAAATTGATGGTGGATGTTACATCACATTCGTTCATCACAAGTGCGACATGTTAAGTCAAACCTGTGACAAATTAAAAAATTCCATTTGTAAATTATAAGGTGGTCAATTAGTTACTATAACTAATAATTGATATGCTATGGCTAGTTATTTACAGAGATATACGAAAGCCAACCTAAGATTTAATGAGAAGTAGAGTCCATAGTTATGCTTTTTAAATTTCAAATATGAATAGTTAATTATTTTTCTTATGGAATCATTATTGTATATATGCGTGTCTACTAATTCACCTTACTATGATATCTACGTTTGTAGACATCATTTAAGGTTAACTGTGGATGAAAGTATTCTCTTACACATTATAAAATTAGAATTCTATAATCTATTGAAATAAATTAAATTAATAATAATAATAATAATAATAATAATAATAATAATAATAATAATAATAATAATAATAATAATAATAATAATA
>JANTNU010244560.1:0-12578 GCA_024752395.1 Erythroxylum havanense
AAAAAATATGTATTGAATGGACAATAAATCATCGAAATGGACACGATTTTGACCCCTTAGATATTTAATAATATAGTAAATGCTAAGGTTGTGGTACCGAACCAAAATTTATATATTAAAATAAAATATTATATTTATTACATTTCGTGTGCGTTTGATTTCTTGCCTAACATTTCTAACTCGGGGATGGGCCCAAATGAAAATCCTAGGCCCATACTCAAGCCGAACCTTCAAAGAATCCCCCTAAAAGCCACACGCAGCCAACTGAAAGTGAAAGAACGGACATGAAGTGTAAATGCAAGACTTTGGTTGGGTGGGTATAGTTTGGTTGGAAGTTTGGGGCAATAAAAGAGATTAAGTCGTCTTCGTCTTTGCCGTCAAAATGGGACAAGACAACGCAAGTTTCAAGAAACAAATTAAACATATATATTTATATTTTTAGGTATGGAATGGAAGGCAATACCTTTTTAATTTATTACAAAATTACTTTTTTCTAACCGTTAACAACCAACGAGTCTCTGATCGCCACTGTTCACATTTGTGGTTCGGATTTTGACATTTAAAACACAAAGTTTCACCACCACTGCCACCGTCCACGGCCAAGGGCCACTTTCGTACTATAGTCTACCCTACTTCCCCATCCCACGTCTAAATGACTCGGGAAGTTTGTCCCTTCTTGTTCTTATTCGAGCATTTGTTTGTAAGCTAATTATAACATATATGTTCAACTGTAATACACATTACAATAACATATAAACTACATGCAGAGAAAATTAAAATACTTATTGATGTTATTGCTTGAAGAGTCTGCATTTTTAGAAATCTTCTAAACTTTCAATACCTACTTTGATGGTGTATTTTCAAAAGGGAAAAGAAACTTATAAATTCCAAAAATTTGAATGGAAAAACATATAATAACGTGCTTCCATCAAGAGCATGTTCAGTTACTATAAAAACAGGATATTTATACTTATTAACTACATAACGCTGGACCATTTTTGACTACCAAGAATATGAAAAGTTTTCACATTCTCCCATTTAATCCAACGTTTAACTTGGTATCAAATCCTAATCCGATTCAAATATAATATATGAATTGTGACAATAAGTTAAATGTTATCTTCTATGTGTTACAGCATATTATATTTAGTGTCAACCTGAGTGTAGTAATATTACTTAATAAATAAACCCTATGTTTATTCCAGGTCCAAAATTATCAATTTTTTCAAAATTCAATAATATGCACCATAATATAAGAAAATATTATAAAAGTTTCACGAAAACAACATTGTTCATACAATAAAAACTATATGATAGAACTCGATCCTATTCTAATAACATGATCATTGAACTTCATTGGTGGCATATTTTTGTTAAAAGATCAACTATCATCAATTCAGTGCTAACATATTTAATGACCACTTGCTTGTCCTTAACACCTTCCATTATAGATAAAAATTTAATGTCGATGTATTTACTTTAACTACCACTCTTATTATTTTTAGCTAGAAAAATAGCAGCTGAATTGTGACAATATATTCTTAATAACCTAGAAATGGAATCTGCGAGTATAAGCCCATATATGAAACTACTTAGCCATACACCATGTGATGTTGCCTCAAAACAAGAAACAAACTCAACCTTTATGGTGAAAGTAGTAGTCAAAGTCTACTTGGAACTCCTCCAAGATATGACTCCATAAAGATATAACCTGATGTTGATTTTCGTGAATCAACACACCTAGCAAAATCTGAATCTGAGTACCCTACTACCTCCAAGATTGTTGTTTCGTCTATATATAAGCATATAATCTTTGGTTCCTTGAAGGTACCTTAATACTTTCTTTGTAGGTCTTCAATGATCTAATCATGGGTTACTCTGATAGTTGCTTAACATTTCAACAGCAAATGCAATGGCAACTCTTGTACAAACTTGAGCATATCAGGCTTTCGATTGCAAAAGCATATGGAATATTTTTCATTTGTTCCCTTTCAAAATCATTTTTTGAGCATTGATCCAAATTGAACATATTCCCTTTCACAATGGGAGCTAAACTTGGTGAATAATTTTTTTTTATCTAAAATCTCTCTAAAACTTTATTAACATAGGTTTTTTGAGACAAATCCAAATTGTCAAAAAATATGTCCTGATGGCTCTTAATACCAATGACATAAGATGCATCACCTATATCTTTCTTTTCAAAATTCTTACAGAGAAATTGTTTCACGTCATATAACAAATCCTATCATTGGTTGCAAATAATATGTCATTCACATTTAATACAAGAAAATAAAATTTACTCCCACTAACCTTTTGGTACATACATTGATTCATGATATTTTCTTCAAAACTAAATAATGGGATAATATCATGAAATTTCAAATATCACTAGCGGTATGCTTGTTTTAATCTATATATGAATCTTTTAAGCTTGCAAACCAAATACTCACCATTACCAGAGAAGAATCTTTCTGGTTGTTTCATGTAAACTTCTTACTCTAGTTCACTATTTAAGAAAGTTGTTTTTCACATCCATTTGATGCAATTCCATGTCAAAGTGAGCAACAAACATCAAAATTATACGAAGTGAATTTTTTTAAACCCAAGAGAAAATGTATATGTGGAATCAATTCCTTCTTTTTCAATGAATTCTTTAGCAGTCTTGCCTTGAATCTCTCAATGTTGCCTAGTGAGTTATTTTTTGTCTTAAATACACACTTGCAACCTATAGGTTTTGGTCCTTTAGACAACTCAACAAGAACCCAAACATCATTATTCTTCATGGAATCTTCCTTCATGGCTTGTACTATAAATTTGATTCTTCACAACTCATGGCTTATGAAGAGGTTTTAAGATCATTCTCATCCCCTATATTATAGTCAGATTATTATAGATATACGACATATTCACTAATAATAACTAATTTCCTTGTCCTAGTAAATCTCCTTAATATTCCACCAACATCCTCCTGTAAAATTTATTGTTCAATTGGTTGTTGAATGCTTTCAGGTAATTTCTCAATAATTGTATCTACTGAATTATCAACAAATTGTTGAATTTCTTGATTGTCATTTATGTTGACTGTAGACTGTTGAATTTCAACAATTGGTTGTACAATCGTCTTATGAGCTTTAGTCCACAAGAACTTAGAAAGTTTAGAGTGACTCAACATGCTTCGTACCATGTCCAATAATTTTCGATTTCTTCTTTCTACCAAACCATTTTGGCCCGCAGGTTCAAGCATAGTGTATTGGGCTACTATCCCGTTTTCTTGAAGACACCTCACAATTAGACCAGTTTCTTGTCCACGTTCAATATATCTACTATAATGTTCCCCACTTCTATCAGATCTCACAATCTTAATTTACTTACTGCATTGTTTCTCTACTTCAGATTTGAATATTTTGAAAGCATATAGTGCTTCATTTTTTTTATATAAAGTAAATAGAGATACATATATCGTGAGTAATCATCTATAAATGATATGAAGTATTTTTTACCATATGAGTCCATATCTAGACTACAAATATCTACACTTATGATCTTTAATATGTCTGAACTGCTCTCAACACCTTGCTTTGATTTGTTGTTCTGCTTTCTTTTTATGTAGTCCATATAAGTTTCCAAATTAGTAAAATTCAAAGTATTAAGTACTCTGTCATTCACCAATCTTTTAATCCTTTTTGTGGAGATATGTGCTAATTTCCAATGTCACAACATAGAGGAATTTTCATTCATGATATAACGTTTTGTTCCAACATGAACATATGTTGCATTATAACAGGTATTATCTTGTAAATTAAAACAGAAAAGACCATCAAATAATGTATCATTTCTAACAAATTCAAATTTATAATTTAACGTAAAAGATTCATCTGAAAATGAAAGGAATATCCAAATGGTACTAGTCTTGAAACTGAAATCAATCTCTTTTAGAAATTGGGAATATAAAATATCTTTTTTCTAATTTTCAAATAAAACCACTACATAAAATTAAATTATAATCTCCAACAGCCTCTACATGTGAACATATCTTTTTTCCATATAAGATATACTTCTCACTTTCCACTACCTTCCTTGGGTTCTGCAATTCATTCAACTCATTTGTAATATAGATTATACAACTAGAATCAATCCACCATGTGTCATGGCAAACTTAAGTCAAATTAGATTCAAAACAAACTAGTGAGATTAAATTAGTTTTCTTTTCAAGCCATTCCTTATGTTTGACACAATCCTTCTTCATGTGTTCTTTGCAAAAGAAACACTTGGATTCTTTCTTAATGTCAGCTTGGGATGGTATTTGACCTTTTCTTCCCCTTGAGTTGGCTTGATTTGTCTTCTTTCTTTGAACAACTAGATGTGCATTAAACGAACTCTCTCCCTGTTCCATCAACAATTTCCCTTCCTCTTGAATGCATATGGTCATTAATTCATTTATTGACTACTTATCCTTATGTATATTATAAGAGATTTTAAGGGGTGCATATGGTGGTGGAAGAATGTTCAAAATGTAATACACCAGGAAAGAATCAAACATCTCATCCTCAAGTTTCTTTAACTAAGCCACAATGTCTCTTATCTTCATGATGTGCATATGCAAACCTCGGACACCAATAAGCCTTATAGATAAAAAAAATTCACAATTAGGTCCTTGCAAGTGCTTTGTCTGAAGCTTTTAGTTACTCATCATGGATATTGTCATATTGTTCTACAAAACCACAAATACCAGCAAAAATTTTGGTTTTAATGAACATCATACTTAGGTAATTGGATAGCTCCCAAGGATCATAAAGAGCATTTTTAGTTGTAGTGCTAGCCTCCGTTACCCTTAGTTAGTTCATCCTTCTGGATAGCATAATCAATTCCATCAACTCCAAAAGAAGAAGAATTCTCTAATTCCAAATCTTATAATTTTTACCCCTCAATTCGGGAATTTTATAACTTATATAAGAGAAACTTACAATTTAAATAGCTACATAATTTAAGCTTGCATGTTACTTATCAATAAATTGAGGCAAACAAATTATAAATATGTGTTACCAATGTAAAACATATCTTAAAAAACATAAATCAAATGACATAAAAACTGTTTGTGTGCTAAATTTTTAATTTAAACAGATTTATGCTAAACTTTATGTTAAAACTGTCAAATTATACTCATGTAAGCCAATTCTAACATATATATTCAACAATAATATACATTAGAATAACATATAAACCAAATGCGAAAGAATATGAAATACCTCTAGCCATTGATGTTATTGCTTGAAGAGTCTAAGTTTTTAGAATTCTTTTAAGTACTCAATTCCCAATTTGATGGTATATTTTTATAAGAGAAAAGAAGCTTAAGGAAGCCAAAAATCTTAATGAAAAAACTTATAACATTGTGCTTCTATCAATCACATTTTTAGTTATCATAAAAACAGGATATTCATACCTGTTAGGTGCATAATATTGAACCATTTATGACTACCAAGAATATAAAAAGTTCTCGCATTATTAAGTTTTACTTAATTCAATTGAACTAAACCAAATTTATATTGATTTTATTATAATATTTATGATTTATTAAAAAGACTCAAACTTCATTAAATTTAATAATTTTAGACCAAACTTTAAAAAGTATCAACAAAATGTTTATTTTTAGATTTTTACAAAAATAACTCAACGTCAGTCTTTCCGCTAATATCACTAATGTGGCTTGCAAATCACAGGTGAATTTTAATTTTCAGACTAGTATATTATAAAATAAATATATAGATTTTAATTTAATTAATTTACTATAATTCATAATATTTAAAATTAAAAAAATATCAATGTATAACAAACTCAAGGCTTATCCACACTACTTCCCTCCCCTTTCCGTTGTCAATTTTCTATTATTTGATTCCATCAATAGCAACTTATTGCCATCTCTTTTTCTACTATATATTCTATTTCTTATTCTTTTTGCTCTTTTTATTAATATTATCTTTGATGAGAAATTAAAGGAAAAGTAGAGAAGAAAAGCAGAGAAGGCACAGATAGCAAGAGAATTTTAGGCGAGATTCCCATACTGTTTACAAGAATGCTTTATTTTGAATTTTAAGTTTTTTTTTACAGCCTCAATATAGTGTTGATTGGAGTTTTAATTAAATTAAAATTCGAAAAGATTGACTTCATACGAATAATTGAAAACTAATTGAATAAAATCTTGAAATATAAAATAAGATTATAAATATTTTAATTTTGGTCAAAATTTAAATTATTTGAATATATAGGTGGAGTTGGAGTTACAATTTGAATTCGAATTAAATAAAATGGTAAAGGACAACACATTGAGAGTTAAGGAACGAATTATGGTAATGGAAGCATGCTATGTACATACAAATCCCTCTAAAAGGAAGGAATTATGGAAACCTAAAGTGAGAGTGACACGAATGCTATTTGGCATTTGGCCAAAACGACATTAAAACCTAAATATAATATGACTTTGTCTGGGCATAAGATTGACACTCAATAGACCAGTTGAACCAATAACCACCATGAATGGCTTTCAATGAAGGGGACACTAAACCTGTACAGGGCGGTGAAGTCGTCAAGCCACCGAGCTGTCATAACTCATAACTGGGCTGGCAAGTGGCAATGCAAAGGACAAGGTCAGGTTTAGTAGGCAACAGCTTTTTTCACCGACAGGTAAGCTGGCTTTGTCCATTCCAATCCAAATGCTGTGTAAGAACGACATGGCCCAGACTTCCAAGCTATCAGAAGATCTTAGTTGCTTTCGAGTGGGATCAATATCAGCAATGCAGTTCATTCAACGATAAATTTAATACAAATTAATTATAGAGTTATGACACAATCAAACCCTCATAAACAAAATAGAGTGGAAGAGTCAGAGTCGAAAAAAGGATTTTTCACTTCTTTCTCTCGTTCAAAACCGTGCATAAGACTTTCATATCGCACGACTCTTAAGTGATAAAAGAAAGAAGCCCATCCGGGAGGAACAAGTCTCTTTCTTTTCTTTTTTTTTTTCCCTTGCTTAATCAAAGTGGAATTAACATTCACTTGTTAACTTTAAGAACATAAATAATTGAAATATACCATCACCAATAATTGGTTTAAGGAACGAAGAAAGTTCGCAAATAATTTATTTTAAGTTAATATAAATTACAAAAAATTTATAACATTAACCAATAGATGAAATCAAATTTAATTTAATTTAAACCTTATTTTTTAAACTTTAACTCAAATTTGAGCCAACTTAATTGAATATGAATATTTGAACTCGAATTAATAATGATAAAATCACTAAGTTAATAAATAAGATTGAGTTGATAAATTTTAGGTGGACTAAAACTAGTTTAACCAAAATATTAAAACAAAATCATATTGACACCTATGATTTAGAATGGGTTTGGGTAAAAGATAATTAAGTTAGACAAAAATCATATATAATTTAAAATTGTCTCATTCTATTACCATCCTTAACTCAAATTTAATTAAATTTTAGTTTTTACTTAATTTAGATCGAACCAAACTCAATCAAAATTAAAATTTCGTTAGTAAATAAGTATAACAATCATATATGAGCATTTTAAAATTAAATAATTAAATTCAATTTAATCATAAAGGTATGAAAAACCAAAAACGTTATTTTAATTGATCTGCTCATATTCAAACTTGAACTCGGGCTATACAAATCCTTCCAAGCATTAAATTAGACTCGAATTGCATGTTCTTGGGATTGAATCAGACAGGCTCGTTGCATTATCTTACATACACTAGATGTATAGACACATCACAAAGTCATAACAAAAAAAAAAATTTTAAAAAAATTTTCAAGTAATTTTTTTTAAAAAAATAAAGATGTGGGTGGAGGTGCAAATGCAATATAAGGATTTTTCAAAAGGTCACCCTTTTTTTTCTTAAAAGGATTATTCCGGAAACTAATCTTTCCACGATTAAAACATCTCAAATTAAAGAGGGCTACCGTTGATCTAGGAGTTTGCTGCATTCTAAAGAACCGAACTCTCGACCTTTTGGTTAAGCGACGAATATATGTGTCATCTACACCAATCCCTCATATTAAAAAATCACCCATCGTAGTACTTCAAAGTTACGAAGAGATCCGGTGGTATGATCACATACCAAGTAAAAACTTTTACAATCGAGTTAGGATGGTAAAATATTGACCAATAAGTCTTGAGCAAGAGGAACCGTATAGTTCACCAACATGAGACTGCAGTGAACAAAATTCGTGTCTTTCTTTGAAATAGACAATCTTTCAGGAGTTGACAAGTGGATTGACAAAGTTATAATTACAAAACTCCATAATCCCTCCCTCTAATTTCTTGGTTGGCGAATTCAATGCTATGGCGGGTTAACAATTAAAAGTTCGTTGGGGTAGTTGCATCGTCCCCTCATCTCCCTCCCTCTCTCACTGTTTCTCTCTCTATATCCACTCCTTTTTAAATCCCAACTCCAGCCTCTCCCCCCCTAAGCATCAAGTGCCCTTTTCTTTTCCTGTTCTTGAGTTCTGTCTCATAAAGATTTAGCTTTTCTTTCTAAGTTCTGTTCTTTCACCTTCATTTGATCTGGGTTTTCTTTATTCTTTGTTCTAAACTTGGTTTTGATCATTCATGGCCGAGGAAAATAAGCAAAGTCCGAAGCTGGACTCAGTTAATGTGCAAGAGCAATCAGAGACAAGGAGAAATACTCTCCCAAACTTTCTCTTATCAGTTAGATTGAAGTATGTGAAACTAGGCTACCACTACTTGATCTCTAACGCTATGTATCTCTTGCTCGTTCCACTTCTAGTTATTGCCTCTGCTCATCTTTCAACGCTCAAAGTCGATGATATTGTCCAGCTATGGGACCAACTCAAGTTTAATTTCGTTACTGTTATGTTTTGCTCGGGTCTTATTGTTTTCCTGGGCACTCTTTACTTCACGAGCCGTCCAAGGAAAGTGTTCTTGGTGGACTTTGCTTGTTACAAGCCAGAGCCGGCTCGTATATGTACCAGAGAAATTTTCATGGAAAGGTCTACTTTGGCTGGGTGCTTCAATGAGGAGAACTTGGCATTCCAAAAGAAGATTGTTGAAAGGTCAGGGTTAGGGCAAAAGACCTACTTGCCGGAAGCTGTTATGAGAGTGCCACCCAACCCATGTATGGCAGAGGCAAGGAAGGAGGCTGAGACAGTGATGTTCAGCGCCATTGATGAGCTCTTGGCCAAAACTGGTGTGAAAGCTAAAGATATAGGCATTCTTATAGTCAATTGCAGTTTGTTTAATCCTACACCTTCACTCTCTGCAATGGTTGTGAATCACTATAACCTTAGAGGCAACATCTTGAGCTATAATCTCGGTGGCATGGGTTGCAGTGCAGGCCTTATCTCAATAGATCTTGCTAAGCAGCTCTTACAGGTATGTGAATACAAATTTCTACGTTTTTTTGCTCATAAATGATCATAATAAAGAGACCTCATTAAAACGCGGTTTGGAGTTATCTGATACAACTGAAAATGAATCTAAGAATGTCAAACTTTGGTGGGGTGACATTGAACGTTTCAGTGGCAACCGTCAGCCACCCACATGGCTTCATGTGCATGCCCAGCTGTTGTTCATTTATGATGCTTCAATAATTCTACCGTAAAGATAATAAATAGGTGTACTCAACTCGGAAAGTGAAGATGTTGGTGAACTATAAATGCTAGTTTCAGTTTCACACACTCAACCACCTTTGGTGTATATCCACACGGTGGAACTAGCATTCAGTTCTGTGTATTAACTGACATATCTCATAATGGCTTGTGTAAATGACGACATTAGTGTCCGATGTAATGGAAGTAGTTGGTTGTTGTTAATTTTGGTGTTAAAAATGGTGAAAGATTTATGATTTCGAATTCCATTTTCTATCTTTCCGATCAGGTGCACCCCAACTCCTACGCCTTGGTGGTTAGTATGGAAAACATTACTCTCAATTGGTACTTTGGCAATGACCGATCAATGCTCGTCTCGAATTGCCTGTTCCGAATGGGCGGCGCCGCAATCCTCCTCTCCAACAGATCTTCTGATCGCCGGCGATCAAAGTATCAACTAATCCACACTGTTCGTACCCACAAAGGTGCTGATGATAAATGTTACAACTGTGTGTTCCAAAAGGAGGATAACAACAAGAAAATCGGTGTCTCACTGTCCAAGGACCTTATGGCAGTAGCAGGAGAGGCCCTTAAAACCAATATCACCACACTAGGTCCACTAGTCCTACCCATGTCAGAACAACTCCTGTTCTTCGCAACTCTAGTCGCAAGAAAAGTCCTGAAGATGAAGATAAAACCATACATTCCAGATTTCAAGTTGGCTTTTGAGCACTTCTGCATTCACGCAGGAGGCAGAGCTGTGTTAGATGAACTAGAGAAGAACCTTGAGCTCAGCGATTGGCACATGGAGCCTTCAAGAATGACTCTTTACAGGTTCGGCAACACATCTAGCAGTTCATTGTGGTACGAATTGGCTTACTCTGAGGCCAAAGGGAGGATCAGGAGAGGTGATAGAACATGGCAAATCGCATTCGGATCAGGATTCAAATGTAACAGCGCTGTGTGGCGTGCATTGAGAACAGTCAATCCAGCGAAGGAGAAGAACCCTTGGATGGATGAAATTCATGAATTCCCTGTCCATGTTCCTAAAATTGCTTCCATTTCCTCGTGAAAACCTCATCTTTTGCTTATTGATTGTACCAGTCCATGGTTTAATTCAACTTTTAATATAAGGAATGCTTGGGAAAACTCATGCTCATAAGCCAAATCAGGATCGAGTCGATTCAGATCTATATAATTGTTCTCATTTTGTTTACGTCCAAGGGATGAGAATTCATGTATAAGAAGGCAACGCACGCAATGCAATGCAATGCAAGGACTTGGATCTAGTCAAAAATTGAACACTTGCATGGTATTATCTGGTGACAGTTGTTTAGCTGACCAACTGTTTCATTGAAAACGTTGTGGGAAAAATATCAATCTTAAGTAACAAAACAAAACCGGTGTTCGATGGTTAGGTCGTTCGTTGGTTGGGAAGTACTCGCATTTAATAACTTGATAAACAAACAGAAGTCTTGTTTTATTCTGAATTTCATGATATAATTCATAGTTACTTAAATAACATGTCAATTTTAAGGTATCGAGTCAATTTATAAGGCACACATGGGGCCTTGATCAATATCATCAATTGCTGGGTCCTGTAAGACTGACACTGCACCTACGCTGATATTTTTATTTCCTTAATTTGATAAATGTGAAATTTATCATTTGTGTAGTTAAAGAAGCAAGAAATAGTCGATTCAGCTTCTAATCTATTCTTGAAATAGATTT
Organism: Erythroxylum havanense; assembly: GCA_024752395.1. Lineage (NCBI taxonomy): Eukaryota > Viridiplantae > Streptophyta > Magnoliopsida > Malpighiales > Erythroxylaceae > Erythroxylum > Erythroxylum havanense. The sequence goes on from JANTNU010244560.1 coordinate 11,354, forward strand.
ACATAACATTGAATTACACCTTTTAAAGCATTGGTTCAATTAAGTAGCTGATCATCCTAATGGTTAATGTCTTCAATTACATGCCCCAGACACCACGGGTTACTGTGAATTTGTTGCTTGGTCTAGATGTTAACTCATACAGGATCCTGGCAAAAGTATCAGCGTATCTACCCTCTGAGAAGAGGAGTTCCGCAAATGCATTCTCGTACATTAAAAGTGCGGTTCTGCTCTGTGGTTCAGACACCAAACTCTCTAATATCATTGCTGCTTTCCGGCACACTTCCGGTACCGGATGTGGCATCTTAATCACTTTCAGCAAACGATCTACTGCCCTGAATTTTGGAAAGTTGTGCAAAGAAAATTTCAGTGTCATCCTAGTAAGAAACAATTCCCGACAAGAACTTTAATCTTTAAATTCTATCATAAAACATGCATAGTTTACTACCAAGTCTAGACCAATTACCATCTCTCATTGGCAAGCTTCAATCTGCAGTCCATGTTAACTTCTGCAAGGTTGTACAGAGCACCAACAGCAGCTGCTTGGGCATCAATTGCAGGAAAGCTTATAAGATCTACCAACCGCTTGCGAATCTGCAGTATTCACCAAGCCTTCAGTAGATTTAGTGCACGTCTAAGGTACATATATAAAGTAAAAACCATATTAACTACAGCCAAAAAACAGCAACCTGTGGGAAAAAGGGAAGAAGAAATGGTTCATTATCCTGATTTATTATCAAGCGACCCAGTAATTCAGCAGCAGCACAATGCCAGGCCTTAACTGTAGATTCCAGCATTCCCATGATAGCTTGGACTGCACGTTTCTCTCTGTACAACAAAAATGCTGTAAATAACAAAGACAGTTTGAATAGGAATAGTGCATCAGAAAGAGGGTTCTCACGTCATTTTAATGTATGATAGCTTTGATGAGCTGAATGTTCGAAGTTCAAGCAACGGAGCCAAATTTACAATTGTTTCAAGAGCATTTGTAACAAGCTCTTCGTCCTCTGCCAAAATAAATTACTTTTAGCAACATTGAACACCAATCCATTAAAAAAAATAAAAACCCCACATCTGCCTCCACATCTGTTATTTTGACATGGTACCTAAGCATTATAAAAATGCCAAGTAGGCTGGAAAGATAGGAAGGTACAACTAAAACTGATCCTTGCTAGGAAAAGCTATAGACATGACCAAAATAAATGAAGTTTTATCTCTAGCTTTAAGT
>JANTNU010245229.1:0-13935 GCA_024752395.1 Erythroxylum havanense
CCTAAACCCCCCAAATCGGAGGTTTCTTATTTTCACTGTTTAGGATGGAATGGAACGTAACATGAAACCCTCCGCTTCCATCCCATTCCATTCCATTCCATTATGAAACCTTCAAACAAACGATGGAACTGTATTACGTTCCATTCCATTCCATCCCTAAACCTCCAAACAAACAGAGCCTTAGTGTCATCATCATTATCATCATCATCACATTCAGTCCAAAGTCTCGCAATAAAGTGAAGTATGAGAAAGTCTGATAGTACACAGCTTTATTCCTACATAGTAGAGAGATTGTTTTCAATAGACTCGCATACGGATGCGACAATAAAAGAATGATACAAGTTAAATAATAAATAAGTAAAACTTGCATGTTAAATCATTATGTAAATAAAGTTACAATACATACATAAATAAATAAAAAATTATAATAAATACGATCAAAATTCATTCTCTTATAAAAATTCAAGTTGATAGGACAAATTACGTACTTAAGATTAACATTTAAAAAAACATACACAAAGTAATGTCTTTTTACACATTTGCATATGCGCATGGAAAAACAAGTGTCTTAAATGGTAGAATCAATTGGAAAGGAACTGGCTATGTAATACATATATATAGCATATACACAAGTAGAAAGGTTGTGCAACAACGGAAATTATTGTAATAAGAAATAGGCAACTAGTGCTTCTGAAGAAATACAAGCACTTAGTAAGAACACAAGCATTATAAATTAGTAAAGACGAGAATGTGAATCCACAAAACCACATCAACGATCACCAAACTCATTTATACATTATCCATTATGTAGTCACAATTCAAGAACTCATTTAATTATACTTGGTGTCAATAATAATTAATATACGCAGTTTCTTTACTATATAAGAGTAAGGCTGCGTATTATCAGACCCTCTCAAACTCCACTTCATTGTAGGACTTCGGGATAAGATGATGATAATATATCAATCCGCTAGAACCATTACAAGTGCGAAATATTTTTTATCATCATCATACGTCATCAATAATTATTTATATTTTAAAATATATAAAGATAAGTTACTTATAAATAAAAATAAGTATAAATAAATTATTTGTAAATAAAATAAATGATATTATAACATATTTATTACTTGCATTATATTAAATAAAATAATTAATTTATTATTATCAATTAATTAAATTTTATTTTTTGAATTTCATTTATTAACGGTAAACATTAATTAAATTAATTACTAATTACTAATAAAATATGAATTATAAATAACAAAATTGGATCATTTTATTTATTTTAATTAATAAATAAAATTTTAATGAAGGACTTAATTTATTATTATATTAAATTAATAAATATATTAATAATAATTAATATTAATTATTAATTATTAATTATTGTTATATTTTTGTTTGATTTATATTATTTCTACAATTTATTAATTCCCCATTATTCTCCTACAACATAACTGTCCACATGGAAAAAGTTTTTTGTTCTTTGTTAACATTTTTAAAGAAAAACATTAACGAAAGAAGATATAAAATTTTGGATAAGAATAAAGACGCCTTATAAAATTTTTGAAATATAATAAACTTCAATGAAACTACAAGGGAAATTATTTTCTTTTTCCCTTTTAATTACTAAAATATTGACTTCATGTTTTGATTACAAGATAATTTTGATTGGATCTAGATAACTTGAACATCAAATCCAGCATCCAAATACATATAGGATTCATCCAACCCCAGGAGAACAGTTAATCCCTGTCTCCGAGGCAACAGCCAATTTTGCATAAGACAAGCTACTATCAATATGTTCACCGTGTTACTTCACAATGGGGATGAATCTTGTTCAACTATATAGATGAAGATAACAGAGAAGAAATACTTAAAAGTACACTATGTAACGTAAGCAAGCAATTTAGATCTGTACCCACCAGATTAGACGGTAACAACAGCTCTTCGCGATATTTTGACCAACCGATGAGGTTAACCAATATGTTAATTTCTTCTACACGATTGCAATCAAAACTTAAACGTAGAGGCCTTGTCAATATAAAAGAGAGGAGAAAGAACAACAAAGAAGCTTGAAGTGTCATAATTCATCCACAGAAAGTGACTTTCAGAAAACAAACAACAGCAGTGTCCTAAGCTGCTTTAAATGTAAGATTATTGAGACTATCAGGGTATTGAACTGATTTCTCAGCTTCAAAAATTTTGCAGGAAAACAAAATTGCATGTTTTCGCCATTAAATCACGCAAGTGACAATAGAAGAGTACATATTCAACTCCATGAAAGATATTCTATGCAAGAAGCTATTCAGGGATAGTAACCGGTGATAGTGAATCCCCTTCCCACGATTTCACCAGCACAAAACCAAGCAAAGCACTCCAGGCCAAACAAAGCTGCAATGCCAGCATCCTCAACCTTCAGTTCCTGCCTCCTCCTCCACAAGCTCTTCACATGATCAAGCTCCTTCCAGAATGATTCATAACGATTAGGAATACTGTGCAAACAAATAACAAAAGAAGAATCTCAAATAAGATGCAAATTTCAAGGTATATAATCCTACAGACAAGTTGGTTAGATATCATCTAAATTATATATGCTTGCAAACTGTAAGTTGGGAACTTATAGAATCTTGAGCATGGAGAAGTTAGTGAGAAAAATGCCAATTTTGTTCAAATGGTTAAACACCAAGATTAATTAGAAATGTAATTATATAAAAAGAGTTGAAACATTAAACTCACAAAGAAAAGGTCTCAAGCATCAAATACTTCCCAAAATAACAATGGAAATCGATGCAAATGACTGGCCATAGACAAGGGCTAATTTGCATTGATGGAAAAAGAATGCATGAAGAAAGTTATGCCAAGAAACATGTTTTCCTCTGAAATCACTATCAAAGCTAGTTTATGAAATTTTCGTTCAGTGATGCGTGAGATTTTTTTCCCTCAAGCATCTTACAGAAGTATCATGGCTAAATCAGTTCATCCAGTTGACTTTGGGGCCTACTCCAGATCATTTCCTCTTTGATATTCTTGTTTTTTGGCTTCAAAAATAAAATTCAGACTATTTTGCCATAGGGTCATGACATTTGCTACCTGAGATTAGGGTCCAAATCTTAACTAGACTTCCATCGTTTTTATAGTTTTGACAAAGATCCTCCTTTGTTCATTTATAATCCAGATCATCGTAATTATACTAGAATGTACCATGATGTTTAAGGCATCTACATATATTAAGGTAATCGAGCTTCCAATGGCAATTCTTTCTTGTTCATTTAAGGAGGAATTTATCTCATTTTAACCCGTAAGTAAGAATAGCCAAAGCAATCGCCTCTAAGTAGGTGTAAACAACAGGCTCAATCATATTAGAGGGAGAAATATAGTAATTCAAACAATGCCAATCAACACAGTAAAAAGAAGCCCTTGTTCTAATCTGCAACACAATTTAGAAAATCAGTAGCCAGGCCTTCTAGGACTTACCAACTTAACAGTTTACTCTAACACAAAATCTGACCAAATATAACCAAAAATAGCAAGACGAAGAGATTAAGTTGAACATCACAAGCATGAAACTTTTCAATCCTAGAAAAGACATTTAATTAACCAGCTCGCAAGATGATAGAAGCTCACGTGACACAGGTAATCCATCACTTGAGGAATATGATCTAGCATCTTACAGTACAAGTATGCCTATGATGTTATTGAAACAGCAAAAGCAATATTGAGTGAGAGTCATGAAAACCATTTGTCAACAAAATCAAATACCAAGGTGACAATGGAATAGAAAGTAAGACCTAGCCAGACGAGTGTAAAACAATTGCTTTGCCAACAGGTTGCATTTCTCCACTGTGGCTGGCTCCTGAATGTACTGCTTGTTCTGCTCCAACAACTGCTTATAGTAAACAGTTCCATGCTTGGCCACAAACTGAGATGCTTGACACGCCTTTGACTGCAGTTGCAGTAACTTGGTAGCCATGGTCACGACAAATTATCCTAAATCCAATCATAAACCAAAAATGATAATTCAAGAAACCATACATTTTGCAGCAAAAGCATAATTCATCTAAACCTTAAACTCAAAGTTTGAACCAATAGAAAACAAGACAAAACCTACAAAACAAAATACACATGGGTCTAAATTGCACAAAACGATCAACCGTACTTATATAAAAGAATCAGAGATTACTGACCAAATCACGCTTCAATGAATCAACCGCAGACACCAATTTCCACAATGATCAAGTGTAAAGATTCAACACGAAACTAATTTAAAACCCAATCTATAAATCGTAATTGGAAGTATCTAACATGACAGACAACAGCAAATCGGACACACCACCACACGAGATCTGACAAATGAAGGCCCTACTGAGGAAAACACATGAACGACCATGAAAAAAGGGAATTGCCTTTGTTGAAGAATGAGTAAAGAGACTTGAGTTGTTGAAGAAGCGACGGTGACAGTACGGTACTATTTGCTACCTCGCCGCTCTGCTTACTCTCTCCCCCTGTAACGCGAAGCCAACTTATTGTCGGATAGGGATCGGTGGGTTTTATTATTTTCATTAGAGCTGGGATGGTTTCGCATAAAACTGAAAAGAGTTGGGGCCATTATCGTATTTTCCTTTTCCGGTTCGGGTGATTTGGTTATAACATTTCTTAGGGTTAGGGATCTGTGTTATGAATTTAAGGGTACCACAGGATTCTTGTCCGAGAAATAGATTTGATACAATTTAAATATGAATTTATTAATAGAATAGAATGTAATATAATATTATAATAAAATGAGATAATAAAAGAGATTTTATATTATATTTTATTTTACATTGTAGCTAGTAAAAGATATTATCTTTTTTCCAATATGACTATTCAAAAGAAAAGTCAACATTGTAGCTAGTAAAAGATATTATCCTTTTTTCCAATGTGACTATTCAAATAAATATTTTGAAAAGGAAATTAGAATATGAAACATTTCAAGTTTATTGGGGTTTTTTTTTTCAAGTTTGTGATTTGTCATTTATGGGCATCATTTTGGTTTTTGGCTTCTAAAAGGAAAAGAAACAAGAGAAAGATAATGAACGAAAAGAGGGAATTGCATTGAATGTGAAGCTCACATATTTTCACTTAGGATAAGCCCCGAAAGGAGCAAGTTGTGTATCAAAGCCCTTATTTATCGTTTATGTCAACTTAGGTGTAGGTTTTGCGAAGGTCTAAGGTCCATGAAATATTTAAGATAGATTTTGCATACAAAATTTCCATAGAAAAAAAAAAAGAAACTGAAATGTGTGGAGAAGAAATATATTTCAAATTCACATGTGTACATTTTACCCGAATTCAATTGAATCCTTTGACATGTATTGGGAATCTATACTATAAATTTCTATTTCTATCAAACTGCATTTTGACATATTGAACCAACTATACTAAGCTAGTTCAGAAAATTTAGAAATAGCATGTTTATTTTGTTGAGTCATAGGTTTTGTTTGATAAATGATTGATCAGTTATTTTTCGACAAATTGAAAGGTATTTAGCTGTTTAATTATATTAAATCGCTGACAATCATGCTTAGTAATTAGTTGATTGAGTTGACGAAGTAAACTCAATCCGTTGTTTTTGAAAATGCTAGTAAGAGAAGCGTTTAATTTTAAGAAATTAATGGACAAAAACAAGATTATGTCCAAAAGTTATTATAAATTACTCAAGTTGTCATTTTTTATTATTTTCCTTTCACCAAAGACTAATATCCTAAATTTCAACTTGATTAAGAAGCTAATATATTAGAAAATTGAACTTCAACTTGATTAATATGAAAAAAGGAAGTAGTAGTAGTAATAATAGTAGTAATTATTTAATTATTTAATTATTTATTATTATTATTATTATATTCTATGTTTTTATTAGAGTTATAAAAATAATTTTATCAAATTAAATATCTAAAATCTAAATTTCAATATGAGAATATTAAGAAAATACTAAAATATATTACTTATATGTTTATAAATCCTTTTTTAAATCATGTCCTTAATTTATTTTACACATAAACAATTAATTTTATCTAATATTTTTAAATAAACAACTGATATTATCTATTGATCAAATCAGTATGTAAATAAAAGAAGTAGCCAAATGATGTTTCAACAATAGTAACCATATGCTAAGTAATTCCAAAAAAGCGTTGAATTTGTTTAGGCTACTCTTGTACTTAAAATACTATTTATTTAGTATGAGTTATCAATTTATGATAGAACTTAAAAAATAAGTATTTTTAATAAAAATTTCAAAAATTTTAATAGTTGCAATTTCTAATTGGATAACAAATCCTGTCGTGTTTAAAATCAATTTTTCAAATAATTGTGTTTACCAAGTTGGATCTAAAAATAATTATAAATTCTAATTAATTAATTATTATCTCCATCCTAGAAGAGATGGGCTAACCAACTTCTCCGCTTAATATAATGTTGAAAATTCTGACTCATAGTTCTTCTTTTCTCTTGATCCCATGTGTCATTCCAATTAACAACAATTATTACCGACTTCGAATTTCGAAAAGCCAACATATATATATATATACACAAAAGCTCATTCGTGCAAGAACTTCAAAAAAGAAATCATTAATAATATAGAGCACACTGCTACCACAGCTAAACTCGATCGTGCATCTTGTTCGAGTTGAAATTATAGTTCCATGCATGACAAGCAAGGGCAACGATATTTCAATCTTGGTTATGAACATATGAACTATATTAATAAGCTTAATGGAGTGTAGATGAGCTGTGCTTGTGGACCAAAGTAACAAATTCCCGAACATGGTGCGATCAGATTGTGATCCAAATGTGGACCTATCCGCTCAATTGGCAGCGGAGATCGCGCAGCCCGAAACACATAAACTATAAGAGAAGAGCTCGGCGCTGTAATCCTGACACTTGTGGAGATATTTCACCAACTCATTTGTGAATCAAGCTGTTGGCTGCTAGGGTATAAATCTCTTTTTGATGAATGATGATGAATAGGGCTCACGTGGCAACTCGTGTGCCACATGGGGCTACTTGGACGGCTGTGATCTATCTTTTCTTTTGGGGAGTTAATGAGAGCTAGTCATCATCAGGGTCAGAAGATTGTGTAATGGTTGACATTTAGAAAATGATAAAAAGAGGTTGGTGTAGGCATTAAGAATTTGTCAAAGAAGAATATACTTAACTTCCATCCATGATGGTCACAACCCTTCATTGGGATGATAAGCCTGTAATTTCCTCATATCTTCAGTGCCCTCAATTCTTCTTCTTCTTCTTCTTCCTAGAGATTACAATTTGGTAGAAATGAATTAATCAATTCAATTACAACTCTTTCTCATTCAAAGACAGTCAGAAGCCTATCTTCTTCTATTCAATACAGTTAGTCGCAAACGCTATCATGCTTTTCCTTCCATATATTAGCATAAAAAATAATAATAACGTGATACGCCATTATGCGATACAAATAATGTAATTAAGGCATAAGTAGCTTAGTTCCAGTTTGCATGTATATATCTATACAGTGTTGAACAAGTGTGAACGATATTATACTTCTCGTGATCAGCTGCAATATATTTGGTTCCTCTTGTGTGGACCATTGATGGTTGGTGCTGAGCGATGATCACACGCAAAAAATTAAAAACTTTTAGAAGTTAAGCATAGCAAATCTTATACAATAATTATACCTTAATCAAGCCCATGCATATCTTGTGTAATTATTGTTACATCTTAATCACGCTAGTGTTAAACAATTCGAGCCACGACAGCTGCAGGTGGTGAAAAGAAAACAAGTAAATGTCAAAGGTGTTAAGAGTCCAACTTTCCAACCTAGCCATAGGGGACTGCTTTTGGTCCCATTAGGTTGCTTAATCATCGTAATCTTTTCAGCCGTCTGGTCCCTTAATTACAGATTATGTCGAAAAGAATGTTGATAAGACACTACTAAATACATTTGTTTATCTTGTAAGAGTCTCTGAAACAACCCAACTACGTTGACTAGTTTGCCACGTGAAGTAGGAGTAACGACCCCGCAAAAGTGGGAACTAAAAAACTTGCATAATATACAATTTAAGTAGTGATTAGTGAGCAAATACGGTAAGGCATTTTCGTATATGTAATATTAGGACCAAATTGGATTTATACACCATATGGATAATCTTTTTTTCCTTTACAAATTATGGTGTTGATGAAGAATTAAGCATCTCCTAACCACCAAGTCAAGTTCTGGGAGTCGATTTTTGGAAAGGTTTAATTTAGGAAGTATTCTTTATGCAATGATTCAAACTGGATATAAGAAACTTGTATGGCATAGGGAGAAACAAGAAGTGCATTAGCATATCCTAATTTCGTAGAAACTTTCATGGAAGTCATTTAGTATTGATTTTGATTAGTTGACAAGTAATAAGAACATGACCAATGAAGAAATTACTGAGTCATAGACAAAACAACATAGAGTTCAAAGGAAATTTTCTTGTATTATAACAACTTACAGCGAGACGGAGTTACCAGGAAACTTACAACGAGACGGAGTTACCAGGAAACTTGCTCGGGAGAGCAAGAAAACAGAAGAATTTGCATCTTCGTTCTGATATACAGTATATATTGATATAACTTAGCAAAAACCCAGTTCTTGAAGAGGGTTTTATCAACTAAAAGAATAAAATGGCCACAGCCATTAAAAAATTATGGTAGCAATTAACCGTAAATTGTCTTAGTTGCCGTTTGTTTTCCTTTGATCCATGAAGTTTTGTAGTCTGTTGAGTGCAACTTCTAGTGTCTGCTCACTCATATTAGCAAAGCACACTCTAAACCAACCTGGTTCAGAGCAATGACAGGAAGATCCTGGAGATATGTTTAGCTTCACCTCACGAAGTATGGACTTCCAAAGAACCAGTTCACCTTCTCTTGTGGGTTCAGCCAACAACTGGCTTAAATTCATCCAACAAAACAACCCAGCATTCCCTTTCAAGCACTCTATCCCAGCGCTTCTCAAACCTTCAATAATCATGTTATATCTCTTCATCAGTCTCTCCCTATTTGTCTTGATATAATTTTCAGTAAATTTCTTGTCTGACAACATGGAAGCCAGCAGATGTTGTGTCTGAGAAGAAATCAAGGTGAAACTAGACATCCTTCTTGCAGTGGTAACAACCTTATCGTTGTAGGAGTAAATTGTTCCGACCCTGAAACCTGGAAGGCCAAGATCTTTGGAGAGGCTGTAGACAATGTGCACTCTCTCTGAATCTTTGTATCCACGAGATTCAAGAATCTCAGCAATGCTGATGAATTCGGATGACGCGAACGTGGATCCTGAGTAGATTTCATCCGACACGAGATGGATGTTTTTGCGTACTGCGAAATCAAGAATCTCTTCCAAGACTGAGCGTTGGATCGTAGCACCCAACGGGTTTGATGGATTTGTTATCAGAACTGCTCTCACTTTGAGGTTCAAGGCTGCTGCTTCTCTGTATGCAGATTCCAAGGCTTCAGGAGTAACTTGGAAATTGTTGGAGCTGTCACAATGAATTGGAACAATGTTTACACCAGTCCTCCACCTTAAATCTCTATCAAATCTGCAAGAGATGTTCGAAATAATGTTAAATGGTGAGGTAGGGAATGAAAGCATTAAACCCATAGATAATGAGCTCGGAAGTAGAATGTTTTTGGAGACAGCTGAATACTTACCCTGGATAGTATGGAGTTGGAACAAGCAAAGCATCACCAGGATCTGCTAGAATGAATGTTAAGAGCTCGTTAGCTGCAGTAGCACCAGCGGTGAGGACTACTCTATCTGAGTCAAATTTTGCTCTTCCTCCTCTAATTTGTTCCATGAAATTTGACATTGCCTGTGACCAAGTGCACAAGAAATGTCAGAATTGTCCTTCTTTTAAGTAAGTTATAAGTCATTACATATATGGGTCAAAGAAAGTACCTGTCTGAACGATTTGAGTCCATGATAATCTTGAAACAAGGCATTTTCTCTAAAGCTTAGTGCTCCATTTCCAAAGCTAGATGCTTCGGAATGTTTTTCCAAGTATTCTTCCAACAAATCGAATGAGACCTGTTTAGTGAGCAAAAGGAAGGATTTTAGCTTTGTATTGACGAACGAAGATCACATTGAGCTTAAGTTTGCTAAGAAAGAAAGGGATCAAGAGACTCACTTGATTTTCTGCGAGTCCCATCTGTATGACTCCTGATGGGTTTTCTGCGTCATGATAAGGATCTTCATCGTATGCTTTCCATCCTGCAAAATATGGAGAGTCCTCTCCATGGGTTTTAGAGACTGCAATTTTCGATAGCTCAACAGTAGTAGGTTGTTCAATCTCTATGGCCATGACTTCTGCTTTAAGTTTCCTGGCTATATCTGTAGGTTTTGTCCTCAAAAATAAGATTGAGTATGAACGAGAAAGTGATAAGAGAAACAAGAAGTAGAGAGAAAGAAAAGAGTGGAGAAGACACAACTGCTTGAATGAAACCTTTGTCAAGAACTCTCGTAATATATAGGGAGTGTCTGAGGCTTTGACATACTAAAAAGGGTCCCCACAACTTGCCTAGTTCTCACCACAATGAAACAGAATAAAATATCAATCGTTGATACTCTAATGTAAGCAAAATCGAAACCTCGCCTTCTACAGATGCAATTTTTTTTAAGTCCATGACAACTGTTCGCTTCTGTCACATTCTCCAAACCTTTCTTTAACTCAAATCCTCATAAGATCCGGAACGAATAAGGTGGTTGATGAGGGGTGGGTGACCTCCCATCTCCATATCATTACTGTCAGACTACTCTTACTTCTTTGGATTATCTTCTTATAGTTTCATACATGATGCTACATTCAAGACGTTGCCCAAAACGCAGGAAGACCAAAACGAAATAGAACGATTACAAAATAGTCAGGCCAGTTGAGAATTTGATATCTTTCACTTGCTTTAGATAACTAAGACATAAAGGAAATAGTGCGATTGCAAAATAGTCAGACCAGTTGAGAACTCGATATTTTCACTTTCTTTAGATTACTAATGATGGTTGTTAAACTCTAAGCCCCCACTTCCCAACCTATGACTAACCAGATGCATAAACGTCGGCAAAACTTAAAAAATTTTGCTTTGCTGAAACCAAATATGCTGCAACCTACACGAAGAATACATAGCGAGCATGAATGTGTTGATGATATCTATGAGTAGTTAAGCTCTAGTGATCTGACAAAGATATGAATTTACACAAGATTAAGATTCTGATTTGGGAACAAAAATTTAAGACAAAGGAGAAGCTTTGAGAAGATATTATGGGCCCACAATTGCATCAGAATTTATAAGGTCATTAGGGTTTAAGGATTGTAGTTAGGAAGGGTACTAATTATCCAAATTCAGTTCACAAGCTCTCTCTAATCATATCCGGGCAAAAGCACATTCCTGATGACTTTTCCATGTCAGTCACAAGTTCACATGCAACTTCTGGATTCTCCATGGAAAGTCAACCTGGTAAGCTTTTTTTGTCTTGAAAAGTCATCATTTTCCTCGTAACCACCCATTAGCAAGTCATTAGAAATGATCAAATTAAGTTAATGACTTTTGAGGGGATGGTTGTCCTGTCTTACTAATGAGTGATTAAGGCTTAAACACTATGAGAAAATGCTTGCATATGCAGATCTAAATGTGCTAGTTTGTATGCTACATCTCCATGCCTCCATGTAAGAGTTGAGATACTTGTCAAGATTATGTTGTTCGTAGAAATAGATTTCAATTTTTCAACTAACAAACCAAGAGAATATACAAAACCCCAGAGAAGAAGGAATAAACAATTGGAATCAAAAAGAGGAAGAACAGTCGATGATGAGAAGAATATGTGTGGCTCTTTTAAATTATGAATGGACGAGGGACTAGATGAATCACCATGTGCAAGTAACTCAACAGCCTGAGATCTGCATTAACAAGATAGATCGCATTGCAGAGATAAAAAGGGAAAGAATAATTAAAGGACGTGAAACAACAAGTTGTCCATGACGACTGTTCGGCGGCTTTGGCCTGTGAGAGAGAGACAAAAATCAACCAAGGTTCTTCTCCTAGATGTGGAAGGTTAATTTCTGAACAATAGTAGTTGTGAGCAGTTATAATATATTGTCCACTTGAAAGAATCCTAAATCATTGTTCACTACTAAAATGAATCAATCCTTACACAAGTTCCAAGCCAAGTACTACAACAAAAAACATTTGAACTATATACACTGCTTGCCTGCAATTAAGTGAGAGCCAGTAAATATGTTATATTCATGATTTTCTTCTTTCTTTTCTTTTACCAGGTGTTGGTGGTTGTTGATTGTTATCTGTATTTGAATATGCTAGCTATTAACGTTGCTCAAAATTGGTTGTGAATAATTTTTGTTCATACGTAGGCTCTATCAACTATGATTCAATAAATATATATAATAGTTAAATGTTGTTAACGTTAGTAAGCAATGCAAATATTAATTCCTAACAGATATTTTGGTAATAATTAAAGAAAATTTTTGCAAATAAGAATTTTTTTTTCATTTTAAATAAACATATATACTCGATCAAGAACCAAGATCCTCTGTCTAACATTACCCTGTCTTATTCTGTCTCATAAAATCTCAACCATTTATTTTGTGAAAACCTATGCAGGATCCACACGAGACCTATACAGGACCTACATAAATAAACAGCTGAGATTCATTGGACATAATAAGACATCATAATATTAGATAGAAGATCTGGACTCCTCGATCAAGGCGTTATTGGAACCCACGCCGTACTAATCACCAAATGCGTATTTATACGTGTTTCTTTCTTGCCCTTAATAATGATAATCAGCAAATAGTGAGACGGTTAATGAGCTTCAAAGTGTTACTAAAAAAAGGTGCCGTATATTAGAATCTCCGGATGAGTAAGCTTCTGGTCTTAAGTTAGTATAAGGATTAACAAAAGGTCAGAAGCACTCAGTATGGACAATAGTCTAAAATGGTTTTAATTAGTGTGTTAGGTACCCACAAGAGAGCGATGTATTCTACAAATAAAGTTAATCTATCCCTGAAGCAGCGTACTGAGTTCCTGAAGTGGATTACAACTTAGCAGCAGCACAGAAAGGAAGCACCCAAGAAGTTCTATAGGTTCCATGCCTATGCATAGCTCACATGTACATAGGACTTGAATATAGGAAGGAAAAAGACGGGTCAAAGTGGTGATAGAACTCGAGCTTAATTTACTCACAGCTAGCTAGAGTGCTTGAACGATATGTGAACCTTCTTTAATCAACGTCACACTGCAATTAATTAGGTTTTATAAATAAGAAAGTGATTGGTTATTTGTAAGACATTGAAGTTTCTTTCTTTATTTTCCTTACTTGACAACAGCTCAATCTGTCAACATCTGATTAGTAAAAAAAAAAGCTTGAAGAGGGCCAAGTTTGTCACTTTCATGTTGTGGATTTGGAGTACAAGCTTCAGCGAAAGGAACCGTTTCGTGTCCTTACATGCTTCTGATTTCAGCTTGCTACCCTTGACGGTAGGCAGGAATCACCATAAGTTGTAGTAATAACCGACATGTGAGATTACTATACTCTAATAAAAATAAATAATTGGGATTTTGTTATCCTTATATACATGATTGCATATAACTTTGCTTTGAATCTTCTACATCTTTTATCTGTTTTAATTGATTTTCTTGTGTCACATGCCACACTTCACCTAATTCCTACTATAGCAATGTGAATTTATCAAGCGCCCACATGGTTCATGGATTTAAAATTGAGAGCTTAATTTTAATATGCATTTCTAATTATCTTTTAAAATTTATGAACTTTGTCCATAAATTGATATTAAAAGAAAATTTTTATTTTATACAAGAGAAGAATAATTCAATTAAATTATAATTTAAGTATTGGTGTTAATTTGTCACAACACATTA
>JANTNU010245422.1:0-13933 GCA_024752395.1 Erythroxylum havanense
CAAAACTCCACCATTCTCCACATATGACTGAAATCTTAGTCTTAAAATAATCTAACTTAAAACACAATATGCATAACAAAACAAATTGTCTTTATTTTCTAATTTCTTCAAAATTTTCACTTTCACTTTCTATTTCTTGATTTCAAATTCTATTTCCATCATCTCATCTACTTAACTTTCATAACCCAAACTAATATTCAGAGTCATCAAAACCAATCACTCCATTTCTCATCAATTTCCTTTAAGTTCAATAACAACTATAACACAATCCTAGACAAATACACTCATTTAATTCCATTTAATATTGCTAATTTCTACCGAAAAATTTGGGGTCCAACAATATGAAGTTCGTTAAAGTACTCGGGATTGTCATTAAGCATGCATTTTACATAGTCCATATAGCTATTTGTGCATGAATGAGTTTTGTAACGTGTTTGAATTGTGTATTGCATAAATGGGTTGTGCAGGTCAAGTGTCCACATTCAGGCATTCCCAGAATTGCAAACAAATGCCAATCTGGAGCGTACTGTGAGTAGACCAAGATGGTCTCACTTTATTGTTTGATATTTGAATTTTTGTATTATTTGACTACTGAATGATTTTGTAAAATGTGATTGAATATGTTGGTTTCTAGACAAGAGGTCCAATGATTGTGATGTTTGACTTGGATATTGAAGTGCTCATTAAATGTGAATTGGATGAGCTAAGTGTACTGAAGTGATTGCTAAATGCTTATTGAATGGGTAATTGCATGCAAGTGAAAGTGTAAATTCTCAACTATATGTTGAATGCTAGACCATGGTCCAATGATAAGTGAATATGATTGAATAAGAGCATGCAAATGTGAGTGATGCATTCCATTACATAAATGCATGAAACATAAATTAGTTGTGACCAGAGTAGTCATCGATCAGAGCTTAAAGCTCAACGAGTGAAAAAGAGCCTCGAGCTCAAAAGTGATTTAGAGCCTCAGGCTCAACGTTCAATGAACCCTATATAGGACAGTTATTAATGAGCCCTATATGGGACAGTTATTAGTGAGCCCTATATGGGACAGTTATTAGTGAGCCCTATATGGGACAGTTAGGCAATCAGTCACAACAAAGTAACAAATAGAAAGTGGGTCTCATGTGCACTGCATATGCATAATATGAATGATTTAATTGTATTGGATATAAAATATTGTGAATTATGTGTTATGTGATTGGGTGAGCCATCGATGATGGTCACTTATTGAGTTTGCAAAACTCACCCAAAATTTGTAAATATTTTTCAGGATCAGAAGAATACCCCGTTAGGTCAATGCGAGTATCCCCACAACATTCAAATGAAGGATAGAGGTCGGGATCAGTTCACGTCTACATTGCATTTCTTTATTTTTATATTGAATTGTATTTTCCACAACTTTTTGTATAAATTTGTATTCCAAAATTATTAAAGTGTTTTATATTTGCGAAAGCGCCCAAATGGCTATTGAAATTTTATTGTCTTTATTGTGTGGATTAAAAATGTTTATAAATGAAATGGGCTCAATTTGAGTATCGATTTCTGCCTAAAATGCTTGTGGTTCAAAAAAAATTATATACCAATTCCTGAATAATTGAGTGCTTTAACATGCCATCCTCGCGGGACATGGACTTGGATATCACCCACGATGTAAGGTTCGGGTCTTGCAAGAGTGGGATGTTATAATTATGTGGTATCAGAGCCCATAATTACTATCTTATATGGGAAATTTTTTGAAATGTGTCAAGATACATGCATTTTTGTCATGTCATAGCAAACAAAAGCAACTGATCCCTAGTCTGAGTCACATAAGCATGAGTCACATGCATGAGCATGTGTTAAGTTCTTAAGTTGATTGAATTTGTGAGAAAGATGATGATATGTCAAAATGTGAGAAAATGAAAGTTTGTGTATATTTACAAATGAGAAATAATATATGATTGGATATGATAGCCAAAGATTTAACACAATCGTATTGGTGGATGTATTATTCAATATGACACCAAGATTGTACTGTAAGGATATATCCTCGATTATGATATAAATGTGAATGTATTGTCATAGATTGTTTGAGGAAAATAAGGATATAAGTAGAAATAATGAGATTAAGTGTTCAAGCTAAGTCGAAAGAAAATAAATTTTCCTATGACCTTGGAAGGTTGTGTGAGTATCCAAATAAGAGTATATGATTCAGTATAAGAATATGTTTGTGAAATTTTAGACTAGAATTTCATAATGATTATGCATCAAAAATTTTGATGTGATTGAGGATATACATATGAAAGATAAAATGAGTGATGATAGAAAGATGAGATAGAAATGAGGAAAAGAACAAAAAGGGAATGAAATAGACAAATTGACTTTACAAGAGATGAATGATATGTAGTAAGGAGAAGGTTAGAAATGCATATAAGACAGGGTTTATCCAAGAATGAGAAAAGGGTAAGCAAAAGCCCCCAAGGTTAAGTTAGTTTGTTATCATGAGTACTTTTTGATAATGGGGATTATTGTGAAAAGTGAGAATATTGGGCACATATGTATTATATGTGTGGGATAATATAGGAAGCAATCTAAGACTTATTGGGTATTGCTAGTCACAGTACCCATAGTTCAAAGTTTATGATGAATTAGAGCAATACATGGAAGTGCTATTTGTGATCAATAGATGGTAGATTGAGGTTATTAATGATTATACTATGAGTGATGAATTTTGAAAAAAAAAGGAATATGCAACTGAAAGTGTATACACTTCGGTTTGATATAAAGTATCCAACTACGTGAGTGGATTTTAAATTAGAGCTGACACTATTGCAAATGTGAGGAGGATATAGATCCACATTATATTTTATGTGAATAAGTTTAGGAGATACAAATTGAATCTAAGGAATATGTTACCAACACACAAAGTGGAGTATTCAAATGAATTGAAATATGTGGAGGAATAAGTACAAATGAATAGGCATTTGAATAATTCAATGTAAATTAAAGGAAATCGAATGAAAATAAAAAATCATTAGAGAAAAGAAGTCGAGTGGGAAACTGAAAATGACATGGAAATATATATATATATATACCCTCTTCATTAAGGAATTTTCCATTTAAGGAATTGCAAGAATAAACTTTAGGTACAAGGAAACTTGGGATTATGTCTGTTGGAGTTATCAATGCCCCAACATTTTCATGAAGTTGAAAATCTAAGTGACCCAAGTGAGATCAAATCAGTTAGTGATGAGGATCATGGATGAGATCTTGAATGTATTCGAAAAGTTAAGAAGAATACTTTTGAACATTTGAGGAAAGGTGTGTAAACCGTATGAATGATAAATGTAAGAAGAATTTTGAGGAACTATAGACTTAATGTTAATTATGTCATTTGGATTTTAAGATTAAGCAATATAAAATGAAGTTTCACATCAAAGATTAAGAAACAATCTGTTGTAAGGGTATAAAGTGGTTTTTAGTATGCATGAGACAATTAAGGTCTTATGAGTGATTTTGATACATGGTTTAGAAGTTCTATGATAGTAATTGCTTGAGGTCTTGGAGACATTAGATGTGTAGAGTCATTTCTGGAATGTACAAATTATATAACTTTAAGGAAATTATTAAGTTTTAAAGGGATGCACAGATGAGTGTTATACTTGTGTAATTTGACAAATTGAACAGACAATGAATGGAGTTATTGAAAGATTTTGATTAAGCAAATAATTACTCTTAGCTATTAAATTTAATATCGGTCTCATATGAAAAGATTAACAAAGCCCAAATTAAGAATTCGGAAATTGTGGATCTTATTGAGGGATCAGAAATGAATCCAGAATTGAGTTTGATTTGGAAAGTGTTATATGATGACCGAATCAAAAAGGAAGTATATTGATAAAGATAAGTGAATGAAGAGATTAATAGAGAGAGCTCAAGAGATAACCTAAGCTAGATATCCTAGTAGGAATATGCTGAAATAGTTTTTAGTGGCTAAGGAAGTAGAATTAAGTGATTAAGTGTTTGAACACTAACAGATTTAACTATTGGAAATATGCTTGAAGCTCATGTTTTTGAGTTCATAGGATGATGAGATTGAGGTATAATTCAGATTGATTTCAGGCAATATAATTGTGATTTATAGTGGCCTCATTAGAATGCGGTATGGGGCATTGTATGATAAAAACGTGGTCATTCACCTTTACATTGAAATGAAGAAGGCCTACACTAGTATAACGCCATACAAAATATGAGACAATTTTAGTGAGGGGGATGAAGCTGACATAAGAGTAAAGTGACTTATGAAAGATAAATGAGATAAGTGGATCAACATCGAAGTTATGAAATACCATGGGATAGATATAAGAGTTGAGTGTGTTGACATTAAAGGGATTTAAAATAGCAAGCAAGGGATGCAATACTTTCGAGAGTGTCACCTTACCAAGGTGTGCTCATATTTGGATAAAGGATAGACTAAGCTATTGTGAAGTGATCTGTATGAGAATATTTATGAGTTATTGTTACTGACGAAAGGTATCTTAGATTCATTATATGTAATATGTGAATAGGTTAAGAAATAATGATATGATCGACAAAGATAAATTGACATTGTAAGAAGAAAAAGTTTTGATGAGTAACTTGAAGAATACCGAGGTATTAGCCAAGATAGTGTGATAGCTGAATCAGTGATTGAAGGACTTACTGAGTCTATCAGCTGTGGTCATTTGGGAGAAACTATTTAAGTAAGGAAGTATATGGGACGTCGAAAAACATATGACGAACTAGTATCTCTAACGTATTGATAAATCGGGTTTGAATTTCGGGAACAAAATTTCAATTTGGGGGGAAATATTGTTACCCATGTCAAGGTAAAATTAGTGGATGAGAGCAAGTGCTGAGGAAGTAGAAAACACGTTCCGTGCTCATGCATAATATGGCATACACGTACATATTGAAAAATAAATGTTCATGCACATAAAAAAATAATTGTACATGCATCCGTTGACGACTTCGGGGTATGATTGTTTTTTAATTTGATTGTGATTGAACATGAGAAGTGGAGTGATCTGGAGAGTGTTCGCTGGGTGTGTTTTGGTTTGTAAGCCATAACTGGTTCTCTCATTATCCAAACGAGAAGGTTCTTGATTAGGATTAAATTAGGAACCTATGACTACATCTCTTATGAAGAGATCGAATTTAAATTCAATCTTTAAAAATCTCAAGTTTGTCATAAAGTTGAGAATTGGGTGCAGTACATTGAATGAAAGTAGAAAATTCAAGTTTTGTATTCGAGGGAAAATCTGGATTAATCTAGGGTAGATGAGAGAAATTTGTCTTCTCAGAAGTTATAGAAATTTTGGATGTCTGAGCTTAGAGTCATGGTCCTTATAAGGAAGATGAGCTAAAGAAGAGTTCGCTTCTTCTGTGATGACGTCATTGATGACATCATCTCCTTCTATATTTTTCTCTGTTTCTTCTAAGTTTTGCTTCTTCTGTGTTACTGTGCACAAACTTCTTTTGTGTTTCTGTGCACAAACTTCTTCTGTGTTTTAACGATACGCTTCTTCTATCTTTGGTATCATCTGTGTTTTGTATATCTTCTATTTTTTGACGATACGCTTCTTCTATCAGCGGTATCGTCTGATTTTGTATATCTTCTATTTTTTGATGATACGCTTCTTCTGTCTTTGGCATCGTCTGTGTTTTGTATATCTTCTGTGTTTTCACGATACACTTTTTCTGTCTTTATTATCGTCTGTGTTTTGTAAATCTTCTATGTTTTCACGATAAACTTCTTCTGTCTTTGGTATCGTCTGTGTTTTGTATATCTTCTGTGTTTTGACGATACGCTTCTTTTGTCTTTGGTATCGTCTGTGTTTTGTATATCTTCTGTGTTTTGACGATATGTTTCTTCTGTCTTTGGTATCATCTATGTTTTGTATACCTTTTGTGTTTTGACAATACACTTCTTGCTGGACCCTGAAGTTTGAGTTGAAATTAGAAATATGAAAATGAAAGTAATTGAGTGTTTCTGTATATAAATTGTGTTATAGATGATTATGACATTGGAATGTGCATGATGTATGAATGATGAGTTGAGAAACCTAAAGCATGAACCATGGTTATATATGTAAGATATTATGCAAAAAGCAAGAGAGGAACTTGGTGAATGACAAGATGTTATTGAATGTAAAAAAACATATAAATTGAGGTTGAATGTTGGATAAATTCCAATGGCAAATTGAATTGTTTGAATGAGATTGAAATAGAAGAAGTGAAGTTTGCATGAATGTTAAGTTTTGCATGAGGATAAAAATGTGTATGCTGATTCAAGGGAAATTCGGGAATAATTAAAATAGAATTGACCAAAGTTGCCTTCTTTGAAGTTGTAACTTGTTCTTTTAGCTTTACAACGATACTAAGTATGCAAGTTTTCGAGATTGGAGTTAAGAGTTAAGACTAATGCAAGTTATGATGTTGCATAACATTTGTGTTTGTGATAGCTTTGATGAATGTTTGCAATTTGAAGTTTTGAAGAATCAATTAAGTTGAAATTTGAGAAATTTGTAAATTGAATTTATTTTTTGGATTGTTATGAAATGTTTAGGTATTTGAATAAGTGAATTTGTGAAGTTTATAAGTGTATATAATGTTAGATTGGATGTGGGAAGCATTGGAAAGGTTTGGAGGAGTTTTAGGAAGCCCATATCCATTAAACGGACATGGAAGTCCATTTACTGGTCCTTCTCGGGTTAAAAGGACCCCTTTTTTTGTGCATGTCAGTTAGACGGACATGGATGTCTGTTTAACAGACTTTTTCGGACGAAACGGTGCTTCCAAGGCCGAGAATGTCCGTTAAATGGACATTGACGGATCAACTTATGAAAATCGTGATTTTTAACATTTTTAGAGGCCGAATATGATTTTATGGTCTTCCTAAGAGTTGTATATCTCGATGTCTTCTTTCTAATGGTCCAATAAAAAATCAATTCGATATCTATATTGAAATTTATGTCTATTGCACCAAGAGAGGTTCAAATCGATTTAGGGTTTAAGCATGGGTTATTCTTTTGGTCATAACTCACTCATCCGATCTCAAATTGAGGCGATTCTTTGACCAATACGTTTCTAAGACATGTATCTTTCTCCCATGAACAGTTGTATCTTTTGGAGTTAAATTAAAAAAGTTTGATTGAAAAAATATGAGAGGTCGGTTGGAAGAGCATGACTTGAGTATGTGCAGGCTTTAGCGTTTTAAGCATATCTTGAGCTATAGGGCTCCAATTGAATTGATTTTTACGGAAATTTAAAATAGAGACATGGGGCTACAAGTCATATGCAGGAGTTAAATTTCAATTTGGCCCCTAAGATTGTCAATTTCTGAATTGAAGTCGGGTTTTAGTATTCAGTCTTGGATTAGGAACATCTAAAAGTATTTTGGCCATAACCTTTACTCTAGTTAACCAAATGAGATTATTTTTGATTCGGATTAAACTAGAGAAATAGAGATACAATTTTTATGAAGAAATTGAGTTTCAATTTTGTCCTTAAGAATGTCAATTTTTGGATGGAAATAAAGTGCTGGAAAATATGTTAGCATAAGACATGTCTGAATTGTTTGGAGCATAACTTTTGGTTTAGCCCACCAAATTAAATGATTTTAGTGGAGTTATGAAATTAAGATAATTAGGAATAATTCTATTGAAGGAAATTTGAGCAAATTCCTTCATTTTGATAGTGAGAAAAATCTCCTAAGTAAGCATGGATTAACATCAAGTTCAAGGGCATTTGTGGAAGACCACATAAAGAATTAAGACTTTAGGCTTAAGTGGAAGGCAAATTTGGTCTTTTTCCACTCGTTAAATGACTTGGAAATATAAAACAAGATGGTGGTCATTTTTAACAAGGAAAGAGCACGACCTTGAGGAAAGAAAGAAAGAAATAAGAAGAGAGGAAGAATGAGAAGCTTCAAATAGGAGAAAATGAAGGAGAAAAAGAGAGAGCAACTAGGGTTTCGAATTTTTAAGGGCTTCTAGCATGATTTTTGAGTGGATCCAAGGGAAAAAGAAAGGAAGAAGGTGAAAGCTTCAAGATGAGCCAAGAAAAAGTCAAAAATGAAGAAGTTTAAAGTAACAGATGAGTTTTGATCTTTAAGTTTTCCTTGAATTTTTGGTTTAGAATCATGGAAAATAGTATGAGTTTGTGTATTATGAAGTAAATTTTGAAGATTATGAGATTTATGATGTTGAATTTGGGTGATTTGGTATAGGTAATTTTAAGTTGGAAGAAAGAAAGAAGCTAAGGGCAAATTGACGAATTGGACAAGCTTTTAGCATCGATTCGAGGTGGGTAATTTGTTTATATTTTGAATTTTAAGCTAAGCATGTGTATTTGAAAATTCAAGAAGAAAATTTTTTATAAATTAATGTTTATATAAAATTTTGAAAAATATGATTTTCGAAGGATTAAATTCGTTGTTTTGGAATGATTTTAAGAAAAAGCAAGGATTATGAAAATTCACTGGTTTCGAATTATTTAAATAATTTAAAAAATGTACTTTGTGAATTTGAATAAGTTTAATTTATGATTTAAAGAAATTAATGCATTCATTGTTATGAATTTGATTGATATGTGATTAAATTTATGAATTGAGATTGAATACGATTTGCTATATGAATTGATGTGATATGTGGATATGTGAAGGTGTCAAGTATTGACATGATATGATGATACAATATGAAAATTTTGAAAATCAAGATTTCGAAATGTGCCTTCGGGCAATCCAAATTTTTGTTTTCGATTGTGTTATGTGGGTTTGGTCAGGTCCCATAAGTGGGACAAGTGCGCACTTGTTTGTTTTAAAACCTTCTCCCGGCTGCCCGCTAGTGGCACTAGGTTTCGATCTCGGACTCCCATAAGTCACGACGATACCGGAACGCGATGCGGGAAGGTGTAGTACATTCCATTCACGACTGCATAGGACCGCTATGCGGAAATGTGTTCTGTTTTGGACCGAACCAAACCATCTGATGTGTTATATGTTCTTGTTTTCTTTCTAAGTGTGATGCATTGCATGTTTTGAAAAAATGTTTAAGAAATATGGATTTTTTTCATGAAATGTGAAAAAAAGGAAAATTTTGAGAAATAAACTATTGGGGATTTTTCAGCTGAGAATTTATTGAAATTGTTTGGTAATGATTTGAAAAGTTTGAAAAATAAGAAATTTTCCAAAATTTTCTACAGTGAAACTTTTAAAATAAATGGCAAAAAGGTTTTGCAAAATGTTTTCGCTTATCTTTCAATTTATAAACATATTATCCACGAGCTTTGTGCTCACCCCCCTTTCATCCCCATCTCTAGGTATTCGAGTAGGAGATCGAATGAAAGAATGTCAAGATGTGTTGTTCGATTTTGTATCTTTTTTATTTTGTATAAATTTGGGATTTTTGTATCTGTTTGTATAAGACTTAATCTACCCATTTATGTATGACAACCAGTCATTTCAGGATGTATGTGATTTATGAAATTGTGTATATAGTGAATATGGTGTATATGAATTTTGGAATTGTGTATTTCATTGAATTATGGATATGATTAGTGTTTGTATATAACTGTGATCGACTTTTTGGGTTCAGATTGAATGGGGAATTAGAATATGGAATTGAGATATTGAATGTGATTTGGGATTAAATGATGAATTTGTATATTGAATTAAGAAATGAATATGAATTGATTTTGGATAATGTGGTTTGGATATGGATAAATTTGATTGTTTGAGACTTATTGAAGTGTTTTAGAAATAGGATTGCTTTTGTTTATGCTGAGTTTCCTGACGGGGGGTTCAAGGATTTTGATGATTGTGTGATTGAGCTAGTTTATTGAAGGGAATTTTAAACCCTTTGCAGGTTTGGGTTAGTTAAAATGCAGCCGTTATGCTGCCCGATTTTAAACCCTTTGCAAGTTTCGGATTGTATTAGTCTTAAGGTTTCCAATGCGATAGTTTCTAAGATATTTGTTCCCGGATGTCGGATTAAGTTTTTGTTCTGCTTTTGATTCGATTCGCTTTCGATTCCACTTTCGTATTCGATTTGCTTTGCATACTTTCTCTTTATGATTTGATTTTTCTTCGTTTGCTTCTAATTTCTTTTCGATTCCATTAAGAAACCGATTTCAATTCGCTTCTGTTGTGTTCGCTTTTGGATATGTATTCGCTTTTGATTCCGATAAGTCTTTGTTTCGCTTTCGATACTTCTCTTTTGCATTTGTCCGTTTTGTTCTGCTTTTCGATTCTGGTTATGTTTGCTTCGTTTTTCGGTTGGGGTCCGGTCTCGAGATCAGGTCCCAACAGTTATGGTATCAGAGCTCAGTAATAGGATTTTACTTGGGCGCTTATGTTTGTACAGTATTTTTATGGTTAGAATAGAGTTAGTGAAAATGTGATTTTGGTGTGAATGAAATTTGCATGAATTATTTAAAGAATCAAGATGATTGTTCGATTTAGGTGACGAGAATTTTGATTGATTTTAGGAATGTGTATGATATTGAGATTAGACTTTCAAGATGAAATTGGATAAATTGAATTGGGATATACATGTGAGAGATGTAAGAAAGAATATTTGAAATATGAGATAAATTGATAAAGATATATGTATAGAAATTCAAAGGATTAATTTGGATGATGAATTTGGTCCATAGTAAGGTTCATTAAGAATTGGACTATTAATTTGTGTCCATAAGTTAAGAAATATTTAATTTGTGGATATAGAGTTTAGATATGATATGGGTGGTATTAGATATAAAAAGTGAAAAATTGTGAAAGAAAATGAGGAATGTGCATACTGAGGAATGAGATAAAAAAGTGATTGACGATTGTGTTAATTGGTGATTTACGTAAGTATGAATTTCGAGGACGAAATTCTTTTAGGACGGGGAGAAATGTTGGACCCCGAACTTTGAGTGGAAATTATAAATATGAAAATGAAAGTAAATGAGTCTTTCTGTATATAAATTGTGTTATAGATGATTCTGACATTGGAATGTGCATGATGTATGAATGATGAGTTGAGAAACCTTAAGCATGAACCATGGTTATATATGTAAGATATTATGCAAAAAAGAAAGAGAGGAATTTGGTGAATGACAAGATGTTATTGAATGTAAAAAAACATATAAATTAAGGTTGAGTGTTGGATAAATTCCAATGGCAAATTGAATTGTTTGAATGAGGTTGAAATAGAAGAAGTGAAGTTTCCATGAATGTTAAGTTTTGCATGAGGATAAAAATGTGTATGCTGATTCAAGGGAAATTCGGGAATAATTGAAATAGAATTGGCCACAGTTGCCTTCTTTGAAGTTGTAACTTGTTCTTTTAGCTTTACAACAATACCAAGTATGCAAGTTTTCGAGATTGGAATTAAGAGTTATGATTGATGCAAGTTATGATGTTACATAAGATTTGTGTTTGTGATAGCTTTGATGAATGTTTGCAATTTGAGGTTTTGAAGAATCAATTAAGTTGAGATTTGAGAAATTTGTAAATTTAATTTATTGTTTGGATTGTTATGAAATGTTTAGGTATTTGAATAAGTGAATTTGTGAAGTTTATAAGTGTATATGATGTTAGATTGGATGTGTGAAGTATTAGAAAGGTTTGGAGGAGTTTTGGAAAGCCCATATCCGTTAAACGGACATGGAAATCCGTTTAACGATCCTTCTCGGGTCAAAAGGACCCCTTGTTTCACTAATGTCCGTTAGACGGACATGGATGTCCATTTAACAGATTTTTTCGAACGAAACGGTGTTTCCAAGGTCGTGAATGTCCGTTAAACGGACATGCATGTCCTTTAAACGAACATTCACGGGTCAACTTGTGAAAATCATGATTGTTGACATTTTTAGAGGCCGAATATGATTTTTTGGTATTCAAAAGAGTTGTATATCTATATGTCTTATTTCTAATGGTCTAATAAAGAAACCAATCCGATATCTAGATTGAAAGTTATGTCGATTGCGCCAACAGAGGTTCAAATCGATTTAGGGTTTAAGCATAGGTTATTTATTTGGGCATAACTCACTCATCCGACCTCAAATTGAATTGATTCTTAGACCAATAGATTTATAATGCATTCATATTTATCCCCACGAAAATTTGTATCATTTGGAGTTAAATTCAAAATTTTTATTGAAAAAATATGAGAGGTCGGTTAGAAGAACATGATTTGAGTATGTGCACGCTTTAGCGTTTTAAGCATATCTTGAGCTATAGGGCTCCGATTGGGATGATTCTTTCTTCAAAATGATCAAGAGACATAGAGCTTTATATTTGGTATTAGATAAAGAAGATGAACCAATAATTACTAAGGTGATTTTCTTGGAATACGCTCACGTCTTATGATAATCAGAATGATTAGTTCCTTCTGATTTTGCTACTTTCCTTTCTCATCCGACCTTGTCCAATCTTTTGCTCATATCTTTTCCGTCCGACATCCGATTAACTTGGTTTCCAAAGCGTTGAATTCCTAAGACAATTTTCCACATCCACATTGAAAATTATGAATTTTTTTTAGAATAAATTGAGGAAAATAGATTGAATCAAAATGAGGTGGGAAATTTTCTGAACATAGTTCAGTATTTTGAGAAATTCTTGACATGTAGAGATCCAATTGAATTGATTTTTGAGTAAAATTAAAATAGATACATGGAGCTACAAGTCATATGAAGGATTTGAATTTCAATTTATCCCCTAAGATTGCCAATTTCTGAATTGAAGTTGGGTTTTAGTGTTCAATCTTGGATTAGGAACATCTAAAAGTATTTTGACTGTAACCTTTGATCTAGTTATCCAAATGAGGTTATTTTTGATTTGTATTAAACTAGAGAAATAGGGATACAATTGTTATGAAGAAATCAAGTTTCAATTTTATCCTTAAGAATGTCAATTTTTGGATGGAAATAAAGCGCTGGAAAATGTGTTAGCATAAGACATGTCCGAACTATTTGGAGCATAACTTTTGGTGTATTCCACCAAATTAAATGATTTTAGTGGCATTATGAAATTAAGATAACGAGGAACAATTATATAGAAGGAAGTTTGAGCAAATTCCTTCATTTTGATAGCTAGAAAAATCTCCTAAAGTATGCATGGATTAACATCAAGTTCAAGGGCATTTGTGGAAGATCACATAAAGAATTAAGACTTTAGTCTTAAGTGGAAGGGCAATTTGGTCTTTTTCCACTCATTAAATGACATGACAATATAAAACAAGATGATGATCATTTTTAACAAGGGAAGAGCACGACCTTCACGAAAGAAAGAAAGATATAAGAAGAGAGGAAGAATGAGAAGGTTCGGATGGGAGAAAATGAAGGAGAAAAAGAGAGAGAAACTAGGGTTTCAAATTTTTGAGGGTTTCTAGCATGATTTTTGAGTGGAGAAAAGGGAAAAAGAAAGTAATAATGTGAAAGCTTCAAGATGAGCCAAGCAAAAGTCGAAAATGAAGAAGTTTAAGGTAAGAGATGAGTTTTGATCTTTGAGTTTTCCTTGAATTTTTTGGTTTAGAATCATGGAAAATAGTATGGGTTTGTGTATTATGAAGTCAAATTTGAAGATTATGGGATTTATGATGTTGAATTTGAGTGATTTGGTATAGGTAATTTTAAGTTGGAGGAAAGAAAGAAGCTAAGGGCAAATTGATGAATTGGACAAGCTTTTAGCATCGATTCGAGGTGGGTGATTTGTTTATATTTTGAATTTTAAGCTAAGCACATGTATTTGAAAATTCAAGAAGCAAATTTTGGATAAATTAATGTTTATATAAATGTTTGAAAAATATGATTTTTGAAGGATTAAATTCCTTGTTCTGGAATGATTTTAAGAAAAAGCAAGGATTATGAAAATTCACTGGTTTCGAATTATTTGAATAATTTGAAAAATGTGCTTTGTGAATTT
>JANTNU010247904.1:0-13902 GCA_024752395.1 Erythroxylum havanense
AAATCCTTTATAAGTTGTATCCAGTGGAATTGATAAACTTCTAGTGGTACTGCTTGTGAATGATGAGTCCATCCCTTTAGGCGTTGTTTTCGTCTTTGTCCTATGATATCACTGATATGGAGCAGGCGTTGTTTTCGTTTTGTCTTATGACATTACTGATACGGAGCGTTTTGCATAGGCCATGTATTATGTTATTGGATGGCCTGCACTGTTGGTGAACGTTGCGTCCACCCCTTAGGCGCTGATTTCGTTTCTTGTCTACTGAAATTACTAGGCACGTGTGTATTGCATGGGTCATGATTTATGGCCTGCTGTTTATACGCACCGTTTAACATGTTCAGCTTCTTTCTGAATTTGATGTAATTTCTTTAATTTGAGGCCCTTGCCTTCTTATGAGTGTACGGGGTTTTTGGAATTTTTGCACTATTTATTGTCTGTTTTGGGGTATGCCCCAAATATTTGATGTAAATATATTTTGATAAATGAAATTTACAATTTATCAAAAAAAAAAAGAAAGAGCTATCAGTAAAGAGCTATCAGTATCAGTGGTCGTTGAGAGTGTCTCTCACTAGGTTTCTCCCTCCTAGTTTCGATCACATCCTGGCTCTTCTCTACTCCCTAGATTCAGGTGCTTAGCCTTCCGTCGTTTGTTTGGTGTTGGTGCTTTGGCTCTTGGGGTGGTGATTTTCGCTGTCGTCAGGTGTTGGTTGCTGATCGGGTTTTTGAATTTTTGGGTACTGTTCCTTTCCTGCCCGTTGCTTCTCGCCGGTCGGTTTTCGATTTTAGTTGTGCTATTCGTCTCCCAATTTTGGCCTGGTCTCCCCTTTTTGGTTTGTTTGCTTGGTTCGACCTCGTCCGGCTGTGCTCCTGTCGTTCCGATGCGGTGTCCATTCGGCACGCCTCTGGGGTTATCTTGCCCCCCCTGTCTGTGACATGGGTAAATCCCGGGCCAAGGGTGTTGATATTACTAAGGAGTGCCTAGGCTATCAGACGGGGACCTCTACTCAGCCTCATCTGTCCCAAAGCCTTTCCGGCGGTTCCCAGGGCAATGTGGCCAAGCCCCATCCTCGCTCCCCTCCGTCCTTCCAAGGTTTTCCTGCATTGGCTAAAACAGAGCCCACTACTGCCCCTCTGGGGCGGCCCCCTAGGCGTATCACACCGCAGATGATTTCGCCTCTGCCGGTTTCTCTTCAGTCTACATCGTTGCATGCTTAAGGTCTCTCGTTCCTTTATCTTTGAATACTGGATTGCGGACTTCCCTGCAGGGTGATGTTGGTTCCTCCTCAGTTGCTACTGCTATTGACTTGGGCAGTACCGATACAGTGGAGAAGGAGAGTACGACTGAGGAGGTTGCTCAGGATGTTCCGGCTGAGGCCTCCGATGTTCCTGCCGGTGCGGTGCTTGAACAAAGGCCGAAGGTTCCGCCAACCACACCTCCAACAGGGCCTTCGAAAAAATCTTTTGCTGGACTCTTTAAACAGAACAGGGATCTTTCTCAAGGGATGAAGTTATCTTTTCAGGCGGTGGAGGATGAAGTTGTCATGGAGGAGGGTGATGCTGAAGAATTGGAGCGGCAATGGGGGTATAGTTTGGTTGGTTGTTTCACGGGTAAATTCCCAGGCATGAAAGCTGTTCAGGAACAAATGGACAAATGGCAGGTTCCTTGTCGATTTACCCCTCATAATCGTGGCTGGATGATATTCCATTTTAATTCAGAGGCAGATCGAATGCACATTCTAGCTGGTGGGCCGTATGTGCTCTTTGGTAAAACTTTGATTCTGAAACCTCTATCCCCAGGGTTTACCTTTGATTATTCTGAGTTCATGCATGTGCCAATGTGGGTGCAGCTCCCTAACGTCCCTTTGGATTATTGGAACGACAGGGACCTCTCTAAATTAGGTTCTCGCATTGGTAACCCTCTCTGTACTGATCAAATAACCAGGCAGCAACTCCGGTTAGGATATGCTCGTTTGCTAATTGAGGTTGATGTGAGGAAAGGTCCGGTTCCTAGCTTCACTGTGAAATTGCCTTCTGGGATCCAATACACACAACATGTTTCTTATGAGGCTTATCCTAATTACTGTTGTCATTGTCAAAAATTTGGCTATAGCCCTTTTCAATGTAAACGTGAGGAGGTGGCCACGGGGCATACTCGGCCAGATGTGCAGGGTTTATCTGATCCCCTTGCTTCCGAATTTCAGGCCTCGGTTCCGGCTCTCATCTAGGGAGAGGGCCCTTCTGTTGGAGGTGTTCCAGAGGTTGTTCCCCGTTCTCCCCCTCGGGTCGAGATTCCGGATTCCCTGGACCCGGCTCTCTATGAGCATCGTGTTTCCTCCTTGGGTTCTCAGGGCACTACTTCCTTGGCCTCTTCT
Source organism: Erythroxylum havanense (assembly GCA_024752395.1). Taxonomy (NCBI): domain Eukaryota; kingdom Viridiplantae; phylum Streptophyta; class Magnoliopsida; order Malpighiales; family Erythroxylaceae; genus Erythroxylum; species Erythroxylum havanense. The sequence continues at coordinate 2,373 of JANTNU010247904.1, forward strand.
TTAATGGCTGACTCTGATACTCGTTCTTGTGGTCAAGACGGGCAGTCGATTCCAAGTAGGTCTCACTCTCTGGTGGCTTCTGTGTCGCGTTCTTCTACGGGGAAGGAGGCTGTTGGTTCTGTCTCTACATCGGGTTATGGCTCTCATGTTCTTAAAGGGGGTGGGCGAAAGGGTTTGTGGCCCCTTGTGCCTCAGAAATCTGGTGATGGAGGTGGCCCCTCCATTCCACATCTATGACGTTGCTTTGTTGGAATGTCCGAGGGTTGAGCACACCCTCGAGACAAATTCGTGTTTCCTCTTTGCAAAGGAAACATAATAATGGGTTTCTGCTTCTTTTGGAGACTAAGCTCTCCCTGGCTTCCTTGGAAAAATTTGTTCAATTTCGGTTCCAGGTTGGCTATTTTGGCATAATTTTGATCTGTTTACCGGTGGTGTATGAAACTACTGTGGAATCTAGTACTATATGATGTTTGGCCGGTGGAGAAGGGTGCTCAATTCCTCCATTGTCGTGTTCACTGTCGAATTACACAGCTTGAATTCTTTGTTTCTGGCATTTATGGGCTTTATACAATTCACGAAAGACAACTTCTATGGCAGAAACTGACTGCTCTATCCCCGGGGCGGACTGTCCCATGGATGATCCTAGGTGACTTCAATTGTGTCTGTCATGCTTCGGAACGGAGGGGTTGTCTTCCTGCTGCGGCCTACTTGTTAAAGGATTTACAGGACTTCAGGGTCCTCCATGGTCTTGATGATGCTCCGGCCAGTGGGAGTTTTTTCACGTGGCAAAAACAGTTTCGGTGGGCACATCTTGACCGCGTTCTACTTAATTCAGGCTGGACCTTGGGTGGACATCTGTGTTCGACTCAATTCCTTCCCATGCAAGCAGATTCAGATCACTACCCATATGTGGCGGCTTTCTGACCGGTGGAGGCTATTGGTCGAAAACCGTTTAAGTTCTATAATATGTGGCTCTCACATCCGGAATTCTCTTCGATTGTTGATCATGGTTGGGCCCGGCCGGTGTCTGTCTATGCTCAATTTGTTCTATGCGCTAAACTGTCGTCCCTGAAACCGCTTCTTCGTCATATGAACCGTGAAGCATTCGGCCATATTTCATCTCGTGTCCTCGAGGCTCAGCTGGAGTTTCACACCATTTTTCAGGAGTTCTCTTGTAGTCCGGAGGATGAGGAGCTTAGGCGGCGAGTTAATATTTGTCGAAAACAGGTGCTTTTCTTGCAGGATGTGGAATGTTCTTGCTTTCGGCAAAAAGCAAACTGTACTCACTTACTGGAAGCCGATAAAAATACGAAGTATTTCCATGCTCTGGCTCGAAAACGTGGTTGATCCAAGTTTATTACTAGCTTGACTTTGGCTGATGGCTCAGAGACATCCTCCATGCATGAAGTCTCGACTTCCCTGATTACATTTTTCTCCGACCTTCTTGGTTCCTCTCCACCCCTTTCTACCGCTGACCCTCGGGTGATTGCAAATGGTACCTTACTGGGGCTGGACGCATCTGCTCCTTTAATTGCTCCTGTCACGGATGAGGAAATTCGGGATGCTTTCTTTAGTATTGGAGGTGACAAGGTCCCAGGGCCTGATGGTTTTACAGCCGAATTTTTCAAGCAACAATGGACATGTGTTGGGCCTTGTTTCTGGGAGGCTGTTCACGAATTTTTCCACTCGGGCTGTCTTTTAAGACGACGCAATCATACCAGTCTGGCTCTTATACCTAAGAAAACTTCCAGGCCTCGTGTGGAGGATTTTCGGCCGATATCTTACTTGAATGTAGTTTACAAAACTATCTCCAAGATCCTGACTGCTCGGCTATCGCTAGTGCTCGACTAACTCATAGATCCTGCGCAATCGGCATCTGTGGGGGGGGGGGGAGAAAGCTGAGGGATAATATTTTTTTGGCACAAGAGCTGGTTCGGGGATATACACGTAAAAGCATCTCTCCTCGGTGTTTGCTTAAAGTAGACCTTTCTAAAACATATGACACCATTTCCTGGGACTTCCTCCGTGAGATGATGACGAGCTTGGGGTTCCCTCCTTTGTTTTCTCACTGGATTATGGAGTGTGTTTCTACCACCTCCTTCTCGCTATCCATTAACGGTGCCCTTCACGGTATGTTTGTTGGTCGTCGGGGCCTCCGTCAAGGGGACCCTCTGTCCCCTTTATTGTTTCTTCTATGCCTAGAGTATTTATCTCGTGAGCTGAAGCTACAGACTGCCCACTCCTTTAATTTTCACCCGAAATGTCAGCTCCTGGGTATCACCCATCTGGCTTTTGCTGATGATTTGACGTTGTTTTCGCGTGGTGACTTCCTTTCCATTAAAATTCTTGTCGATAGCCTTCAATCCTTGAAGGCGGTTTCTGGGTTATAGGTTAATCCCTTGAAATCCTATGTGTTTGTTGGGGGTGTCCAGGGGCGGTAGAAGGAATTGTTACTGCAACTGGTTGGGTTTCCTGAGGGGCAATTTCCAGTCTAGTATCTTGGTGTTCCTTTGGCCCCTCTTAAGGTTTCCGTCGCTCAGTATTCTTCTCTCTTAGAGGCAGTGGAATCGTATTTTTCAGCTTGGCAAGGCCCCAGCTTCTCTTATGTGGTTCGGTTGACATTAATCCAGGCGGTTATTCACGGGGTCCTGGCTTTCTGGATGAATATCCTTCCCCTCCCTGCCGCTGTCTTGGATCGAATTACTTCCCTCTGCCGTTTATTTCTATGGGGTGGGAAGCATTATCGAGTGTCTTGGGACTCTATCTGCACCCCGAAGGCTGAGGGTGGTTTGGGTTTACGTAATACGAAGATCTGGAATAATGCCCTCCTTTCGTCAGTTTTGTGGAACATTCAAGCTGAAGCTACTTCCCTCTGGTCTCACTGGTTACATGCCTATCATTTACGTGGGTCTTCTGTCTGGGAATGGCAGCCCCATTCTCGTGACTCTCCTCTCATTAAACGCTTGTGTTTGATTCGTGACTTGTTGGTTGATAAATTTGGCGGGGTTGTGGAGGCGGAGGTGGGGCTTAGTCGCCTGTGTTGCAATGGTCGTCGGCCTTCATCCCAAATTTATGAGCTCCTCTGCACCAAACATCCTCACCAGTCATGGATGACCCTCATTTGGCAAGCTTATGTTCCAGCAAAATTCTCAGTCATTGCTTAGCTTGGCCTGCTTAACCGGTTACCAACCCGGGATCATTTGCTTTTTCTTGACATTCCACGCATCTGCCCACTGTGCTCTATTGAGGATGAATTGGTGGATCATTTGTTTTGCTTGTGCCCGTTCTCCCGTGAGGTCTGGAATTTGATTCGGACATGGTTGGGCTTGCCTCGGTCCATGTCCACCCTATAGAGTTCTGTCTGCTACCTGCGTCTTTCCCGCCAGGGTGCTCTTCTTCGGTGTAAGGCTGCAAAACTTGGTTTCCTTGTCACGATTTATCAGATTTGGAAGGTCCGAAATGTTGTGGCTTTGGATGCGGCGTCTGTTTCCTTCTCGGATGTTGTTGCCAAAATCAAAACCCAGGTCTATAAAGTCTTATATCGACTCTATCCGGTGGAACTCATTGATTTTTAGGCTATGGTTTCCTCTTGTATCCACGTTCGGGTTGGATGTACCAGGAAGCCTTTAGCGCATCTATGATTGCGGGTAATTCAGTGGGTTGAGGGATGCTCTGGAGCCGGTGTACTGGGGTGCTTGGGCTAATCGGCTTTTTTCTTTTTACATTGGGGTTGGCGTTGCATGGCGCATGCTCCCTTTATGTACTGGCAGTCGTTCTTCCCAGCCGCCCGATGTCGTTTTGTTAGTGATGTTGTTCACTTTTGACACCGTCTGGGATGGTGTCGTTTGCCCTTCATGCTACGTTGCCGTCTGAGGACTTATCCCCTCCCTGCGATGTCGCTTAGTCTGCCCTGGCTTTCTTTCGTTAGCCTCTTGTTACGATGTTGTCTTCATCTCCTGCTTGCGACCGTTTCCGCCCACGCCTGTGGCTAGTTCTCCATTGGTTTGGGCTCTTTTCTTTTGGACTTTGCTCTACTTCCTACCTAGCCTCCCTTGGCAAGCCTACGGCCTGCATCTACTTGGGCTCTTCAGTTCCTGTGTTGTAATTGGGGTTTTGGGCTTTCTTTTGTGACCTTTTGGGCAGACCTATGCACTGCGACTAATCCTCCTTTTTGTTTCTACTCGGGGTATGCCCCGATGGAATCTGTATATTTTTTTCCTGTGCAATATATTTTTACCATTGGAAAAAAATAGCTATCAGTAGCTATCAGTGGGTCGTCGAGAGTGTCTGTCACTAGGTTTCTCTCTCCTAATTTCGGCCACTTCCCGGTTCTTCTCTGCTTTTCCTGCTCGGGGTGCCCAGATTTCTCTCGTTCTTGTTATTGGTGCTTTGGATCTTGGCGCGATGACTTCGGCTTGAGTTTGGTATTGGTCGCCGCTTTGGTTTGAATTTTTGTGTGCTGTTCATTTACCACCCTCTGGTCCTTTCGCCATTGTTGTTCGACTCTCCTGCCTAGGTCTGGTTGTGTCACCATCGATGACACACGGGGGCTGCCTTTCCCCATCCCGTAGTGTTATAGGCAAATCCTGCACTCGGGGTCTTGATATTACTGCCGAGTGCTTGGGCTACCAGACTGGAACCACTCCTCGGTTCCTTCCGCCGCGGCCACTCTCAACCGGTAGATCCCAAAGGAATGTGCCTTGGTCCCAACCTCGGACCCCTCCCCCCAGTGGTCCTTCTGCTTTGGCTACGACGGTGCCCTCTATCGCGCCCCAGGGGCGCCCCTCTCAGCGCATTATTATGCAATTTGTCTCCCCCCTATCGGAGTTCGACCCCTCTGCTTCGCGGTCTACTTCAGGTACGACCTCCTCCGATTCTCCTGGTTTTGAACAGAGCTATGCAGACACCGAGGAGACGGAGTCCACAGGTGAGGGGGGCGCCCAGGAACCATCGCCTCTGCCCTCCGAATCTTAGGCCGAGAAGGTGCTTGAGGAAACTCCCCAGGAACCGGCATTTCACTGTCAACGAAAGCAGTAACCCGAACAGGTCCCTGAATCTGCACCTGAATTGCCCCTTACTCCTGCATTTAACACCGCTACTAGGCATTTTGTTCCTCAGTGCTCCCCTGAGCACAAGGAGGAAAGGGAGGCTGTCAAACCTCCTTCCCCTGGCTAGGTGCTTCCGGAAACCTTGGATCCCGCCCTCTATGAGCACCGCGTGGCCTCTATGGATTCTAAGGGGCCTTCTGCTGCCCTGGATCCTAGCATTCCTCCCTTTTCTGGTCCTGACATACATGCTCATACGAGGCTGACTACTATCCACCCTCTAGTCTCTGATGCTTCAGCCCGACTGATTGTAGCTTGTTGTGTTTGCTAGAAACTAAGCTTATCGTGGCTGGACTTCGATGGTTTGTTCAGTCTAAACTACCAGGTTGGAACTTTTGGCATAATTTTGATGATATGGAGGGAGGCCGCATGGTTCTGTTGCGGGATCCGACCCACCTTCAATGTTCCTTACTAGCGAAAGGCTCCCAGTATATCCATTGCCAGGTGATGTGCTGTATTACTAAATTGCAATTTATGGTGACTGGTGTATATGGCCTGTATACTGTGTGTGAACGCAGGAAGCTCTAGTAGGCCTTAACTAACCTTGCTCCCCCCGGTCAACCCAGTGGATGGTCCTGGGCGACTTTAACTGTGTTTACGCTGCCTCGGAACGGAAAGGGTGCTTACCTCCTGCTGCTTACTACTTGAAAGACTTATTGGATTTTCGCTTGTTGCATGGGTTTGAGGATGCCCCATCGAGTGGGGAGTTTTTCACCTGGCAGAAAAATCGGCGGTGGGCACGCTTGGATCGGGTTCTTATCAACCAGGAATGGGCTATTAAGGATATCCCTTGCTCGTCTCTCACCCTCCCTATGCTTGTGGAATCGGACCATTGCCCACTTCTTATTGATTTCCATCGAGCGGTGACACTCAGTTCTAAGCCCTTCAAATTCTTTTAATATGTGGTCGAACCACCCAGACTTCCCAAATGTGGTGGAAGCGATCTAGAACCAGGGGAGGGACGGGTGTGCCCAATTTACCTTATGCTCTAGGCTTACTAATCTGAAAAAACCCCCGCGCTGTCTTAATCGAGCGGCGTTTAGTCGCATCTCATCCCGTGTTCAGGAAGCGCAATAGGAATTCCACTGTCGGTATCAGGAGTTCCTCGCCTGTCCAGAGGATGATGCTTTGAGGTGTCGGGTTAACTCTCTTCGGAAGCAGGTGATTTTCCTTTAGGATGCTGAACGTTCCTCTATCGACAGAAGGCAAACTGTACACATCTTCAGGAGGCTGATAAGAGCACAAAGTACTTTCACGCTTTGGCTCGGAAGTGTAGCCGGTCTAAGATGATAACACATCTCACACTGGATGATGGGTCGGAAACAACTTCCCTCCCTGAAGTCTCAGCCTTGCTTGTTAATTACTTCACTTCTTTATTAGGTGCTTCTCCCCTGAGCTCTGTGGTGGATCCTGAAGTTCTCTCTAATGGTCCGGTTCTTGGTCTAGACGCTCATATTCGCTTGCTCGCACCCTTTTTGGATGAGGATATCCGGCTGGCCATGTTTAGCATTGGCAGTGACAAATCACCGGGCCGGACGGGTTTTCCTCGGATTTCTTTAAAAAACAATGGCCCTTTGTCGGGCCAGTGTGTGTGAAGCCGTCCATGGGTTCTTCCGGACGGGCCATCTCCTTCGCAGACTGAACCATACAGCCCTCACTTTGATTCCTAAGAACACTCGTCCGCGAGTAACTGAGTTTCGACCCATCTCGTGTTTAAATGTAGTTTACAAAATTATCACGAAGCTTCCGATGGGGCGGTTGGCTACAGAGTTGGATAGCCTCATTGATCCTGCGTAGTTTGCCTTTATCGGTGGGAGGAGGTTACGAGATAACATATTCTTGGCACAGGAGTTGGTCCGTGGCTATAGTCGGAAGCGGATATCGCCCCGGTGTCTCATTAAAGTTGATCTAACGAAGGCTTATGATTCCGTCTCTTGGGATTTCCTTCGTGCGATGCTGAACAGCCTGGGGTTCCCTTTGCGGTTTATCACGTGGGTCCTGGAGTGCGTGACTACTGCCTCCTACTCAGTGTCTCTCAATGGCGCTCTCCATGATCTGTTTCGGGGAAAGAGGGGTTTACACCAAGGAGACCCCATATCTCCCTCCTTGTTCTTGTTGTGTTTGGAGTACCTGTCCCGATACCTAAAGCAGAAGACGGTTGCTGGTCCCTTCAATTTTCATCCGAAGTGCCAACTTTTGAGTATTTCCCACCTAGCCTTCGCGGATGACTTAATGCTCCTTTCTAGGGGGATATCCCCTCGATTCGGGTCCTGCTGGATGGGTTGCGAACTCTAAGTAATGTGGCTGGCCTTTCGATCAACCCCTTCAAATCCAACATCTTTCTTAGTGGTGTCCTTGGAGAGGAAAAGGAAGCTATACTGCACATGGTCAATTTCCCTAAAGGGACCTTCCCCGTTTGGTACCTTGGTGTTCCTTTGGCTCCGCTGAAGGTTTCCGTTGCTCAGTACTCCTCTCTTATAGAAACTGTAGAAACTTATCTTACTAATTGGTAGGAGAAGAGTTTATCTTATGCAAGTCGTTTGGCGCTAGTTCAATCGGTGATTCAAGGTGTGCTTTCTTTCTGGATGCAGACATTGCCCCTTCCAGCCACAATCCTTGATAGGATTACTTCTTTGTGTCGGATTTTCCTCTGGGGTGGTTGGCATTTTCGAGTCACCTGGGACACTATATGTGGCCCTAAATCTGAGGGTAGATTAGGCCTTCGCCATAGCCGGATCTGGAATGACGCATTGCTCACTACGGTCTTATGGAACCTCCATGCGGAAGACACTTCTCTTTGGTCACGTTGGATGCATGCTTACTACTTGAGGGGGACCTCCATCTGGGACTAGCATCCGCATTCTCGTGACTCCCCACTGCTTAAATGTCTGGCTTCCATTCGGGACTCCTTAATTGCCACCCTGGGTGGTCGATTGATGGTGATCCAAGGCATTCAATCTCTCTGTGTGGCAGGGCAGTTGCCATCGGCCAAGGTCTATGAACTCCTCCAGGCAAAGCGCCCTCCTCGTCCATCGATGACCCTAATTTGGCAAAGTTATATTCCCCCTAAGTTCTCCTTTATTGCTTGGTTGTGTATGCAAAACCGTCTACCCACTACGGATAATCTGCTCTTCTTAGACATCCACTGTCACTGTCCGCTGTGTAGAGATATTGATGAATCAGTTGAACACCTCTTTTTTGCCTGTTCTTTCACGAAAGAGATCTGGATTGCCATTCGGGGTTGGATTGGCCTGCCAAGGGAAATGACAACTCTTTGGAGCTCTGTCAGGTGGCTCCGGAAGAATCATTGGGGCTCCTTACTACGGTGTAAAGCCGCTAAGCTAGCTTTTATTACTTCTCTCTATCTAATTTGGAAGGTCCGGAATGCAGTGTTAATGGATGACGCTACTTTCTCATGTCTTGATGTGGTTGCTAAGATTAAAACCCATGTGTATAAGATCCTTTATTGTCTCGACCCTGTTGAGCTTTTTGACTTCTAACCCCTCGGATTCCTCCTGCATCCGGTATGTCTTCTCGGATGCCTTAGGAATCCCCGATGGTGGTACAGGGGCATTGGAGTTGTTTCGACTTTGCGGCACTGTGTCGCATCCAGGCCATCCATCGGCCTTCGGTAATAGATGGGTAAGAAGAAAAAATTTCATGGGACTGATCTTACTGCGGAAGTTGTGTTAGGTCTTCAATCCCCTTCCAAAAACACTATAGGAGTAGCCACTATGGCTTCAGCTCCTATACAGGACACTGCGCAGGCACCTTCTTCTTCTGAAGACCCGGGGGATGATGTAACATCCATGGGATTTGAATCTTCTGAGGCTGAAACAAAGGAGAGTGAGGAGAGTGAAGCTTCTTCCACCTCAGGTGGTTCTGGTAGTTCTAAACAAAACACTCCTCACCAGATGCTCCAAACAACTCCCAACTCAAAACCTACAGCTAAAAAACACCCAAGGCCACTTATGCTAGCCTGTTTAAGTCCAACAGAATGCTCACTAAAGGCATTCAGTTGGTTCCAAAACAGGACGTTGTTTGTATGACCCCTGTTGATTATCACCCCATTGAGGAAGCTTGGGGATATTGTTTGGTTGGAAGGTTTACGGGGCATTTTCCGAGTATAAAAGCTATGGAGGATATGATTGCGAAGTGGGGTGTTTAATGCAAACTTCTGCCTCATGACCAAGGGTGGTTGATCTTTCGCTTTGAAAGTGATGATGATCGTACCCGCATCCTTATTGGTCGTCCGTATGTGCTTTATGGGAAAACATTGTTGCTGAAATCTTTGAACAGAGGCTTTACATTTAATAATGATGAATTTACCAAAATCCCAATTTGGATTAAACTATCGAATGTTCCTTTAGATTTTTGGCATGAAGAAGCACTTTCAAAGCTTGGCTGCCGCATTGGTAAACCAATTTGTACATACCAAATAACTGGTCAACGTTCACGGATTGGCTATGTCCATTTATTGGTTGAGGTGGATGTCTCCAAGCCACCGGTGTCAAGCTTTCAAGTTCAATTGCCGGAGGGTTTTTCCTACACTCAATTGGTTATTTATGAAACTTTTCCACTGTTTTGTGATACTTGTCATCGAGTGGGTCACCTACCTTCAGATTGCACTCTATATAGGGGGCGTGTTAGAAAGAAAACTGCAACTCTTCATGTAGCACCAGATAGTCCTACTGTTGGTGATACTAATCCGGGAGTCTCTACTCAACCTTCACCTTCTGGTGACCATCTTGCTGAAACTGTTACTCCTTTGGCTCCTACCACTACTCCGAATACTGCTTCTCCTGAAGTGAGCGATCAGGGTACCCTGGCTATTGAAGTAGCTAGTGAGGCTGGTCAGCCCCCTCAAGGTGCGGATTTGAGCAGTGTAAATGAAAATCCTTGTGCCCAGTCTACTCCTCAACCTCCTTTGCCAGCTTCTATTCCACCATGGCCTAATGCTCTTGCTAATAGGCCAGGTGCATCCTCTATGGTGCCAACTACTTCTAGTGAACGTAAGCCTGTCCAAGGGAGTAAAGGTGTTGACAAACCTCTAGGCTCTTCTTTTGTCAAAGGCAATGTTATACCTCCTCGAAACAATCAGGGCAGATTCACTTCTAAAGCGAAGTATGTAGAGTGAATGGACGGTCCTAATACTGATCGGCAGAATGAAGGGAGGGGAGGCCCTTCCTCACTTCCAAAATGAATATTCTCAGTTGGAATGTCTGAGGGCTGCATAAACCCTCGCGATAGCACAGTGTTTGCCTCATTACAAGGCAACATAGTTGTTGATTTTTGTGTCTCTTAGAAACTAAGTTTGATGTTGGGGGCTTGGTGACATTTATGCGCACTCGTTTTGCAAGGTGGCTCTACACGCACAATTTTGATCACATAATAGGGGGCCAGATGGTGGTGGCTTAGGATCCCATATATTATGAATTCCAAGTTTTATCTACAGGAGAGCAATTTATCCATTGTCGCCTTAGCAATATTATTACGAAGGACTGGTTTCTGCTTACTTGCATTTATGGCTTATATTGGGTTACACAACGCAAAGAGCTATGGCATACTCTCATGGGGCTGAATGTGGACCCAAATACTCCATGGTTACTTCTTGGTGATTTTAATTGTGTTTGTTTTTCCCATAAACATCGGGGTAGCAACCCCCCCTCTGCTTATCTAATGAAAGACCTCCAAGACTTTCGGATGGCACTTGGGTTTGATGATGCTCCTTCTAAGGGAGAATTTTTCACTTGGTAGAAAAATCAGTGGCTAGCTAAACTTGATCGTGCTATGATTAACCAGGCTTAGGGTAGTCGAGAGTTGTACTATTTAGCTACGTTCCTCCCCATGCAGGCGGACTCGAATCACTGTCCATTGCTTCTTGATTTTCAGCGCCAACATTCCTATGGTAATAAGCCATTTAAATTCTTTAATATGTGGCTTTCTCACCCCCTTTTTCAGGAGCTTGTCGATACTTCTTGGCACATGAACGTTGCTGGTACAGCACAATTTTCTTTTTGCACCAAATTGAAAGTTTTCAAACGTCCCCTAAAAACGCTAAATAAATAAGCTTTTGGCTACATTACTACACGAGTGCAATCAGCTCAAGCAGATTTTCAACAGGTGTATCAAGCTTTACTTCAATTCCCTGCAAATGCCGAGCTAGAGAATAAGGTGAATATTAAAAGGAAGCACGTCAATTTTCTCCAGGATGCTGAACGCCTATTTTACCAACAAAAGGCTAAATGTCAGCACCTTATGTGTTGGACCCCGCTGCCGGAGCCCAACATCGGACATGAAAGCGTGGCGTGAAACACGTTAATTATATGTTTAAGGAAAAGACCCGCGGAAGATTAATGGGCCTACTGGAAAACAAACTTGAAACCTGCTTTCATTTGATGTAAACAAGCAAATCCATAATTCAT
>JANTNU010248484.1:0-13896 GCA_024752395.1 Erythroxylum havanense
CCTCTAGCTTGGAAGGTAAATCTCTACTCCTTCCCTCTTTCCTTCATGAATCCAAGGAAAAACCATGCTTGAAACCTTAAAAAAATCAGAACTCTACCTTTTCTTTCCTTCTTCTCCTTCTTCTCCACGATTCTCTTCTCTTCTCTCTTCCTTCCTCTTCTTTCTTCTTTCTTCTTCTGGAATTTTCGTGTGCCTCTTGGAAAAAACGACACTCCCTTCTTCTTATATGCCAAGTCATTTAATTGGGGTGAAAAGACCCATTTGCCCCTTACTTAAAAGCCTTAAACTCTACTCTTTAAGTTGACTTCCAGAAATGCCCCTGAATATTTCTTCAAGTTGTGCTCACTTTTGGACAATTATTATCACATCTAAATGAAGGAATTTGTTAAAACTTCCTTCTAGAGAATTGTTCCTCTATGTCTTAACTTCATAAAGCCTCAAGAATCGTCCCATTCGGAGCACTATATCAAAAGTTGTAGTCCAAACATGTCGAACACATCCTTTTACTAACACAGTTTCTAGCAGTCCACTTCTTTCCACAAATACACATTCTTATAGGCTAAAATAAAATTTCATTGCTTCATAAGAATTTTATCCCCATGTCTTAACTTTATTTCTCCTTAAGCCTCGCTTCAATTGGATCTCTACAGATCCCAAAATTTGCAAAGTACTGAACTATGTTCAGAAACTTTCTTGACTTACTTTGATTCAAATAATATTACTTAATTAAATCTCTAAAATTTAAAATTTTTTACATAATCATGAACTTCATTGTCTTAGGAATCCAACGCTTCAAGAACCAAGTCATTCGGATGTTGGACGGAAAAGATATAAACAAATGATTTGACAAGGTCGGAATGAGGAAGGAAAAATAGCAAACTCAGAATGAGACAAATCATTCTGATTATCATATGATTCAATCAAACTTTTTCAATTCAACTCCAATTGATATAAATTTTCATGGATAGAAAGATAAATGTGTTAAGAATTCAATGCTTCAAGAATCGCCTCAATCCGAGGTCGGATGAGTGAGTTATGATCAAAACAACTCATCATGTTCAAAACAGAAATCGATTTGAAACGCTTTTGGAACAAATGCCATAACGTTTTCTAAAAATATCCAATTGCCTTCGTTCTTGTGCCATTTGAAAGATAGGATCATGATCTACAACTCGTATTAGAGGCCTCGAAGCGCGATTCGGCCTCGAAACTGGTGCAAATCGCAAATTACTCAAGGTGACCCGTAGCTGTCCGTTAAACGGACATGCATGTCCGTTTAACGGACACGTACGGCCAAAATGATACCAAACCTTGCGAGAAAGTCCGTTAAATGGACACCCATGTCTGCCTAACGGACATGTACATGGGGAGGGGTCCTTTTGACCTGAGGCTGTCCATTAGACGGACTCCCTTGTCCGTTTAACGGACATGCAAAAATTTCACACTTCTTCAATCTTTTTCCAATGCTTCTCTCATTCAAACTAACATCATAAATACTTATAATCTCCACTTATTCACTTATTCATAGGCCTAAACACTTCATAACAATACAAGCAACAAAATTAAATTCACTAACTTCTCAAATCTCAACTAAATTGGTTCCTCAAAACCACAATTCTCAAACATGTATCAAGGCTGTCACTAACATCAATCTTATATAACATCATAACTTGAATCAACTATAACTCTTAACTCCGATCTCGGAATCTTGCATTCTTAGTCTCGTTGGAAAGATAAAAGATCAAGCTACAACTTCAAAGAAGGCTACTTTGGCCAAATCTATTTCAATCATTCTCTAATTGTTCTTAAAATTACATTCAACCTCAATGCATAAGATTTCTCACATTTAACGTCATTATGTCATTTACCAAATACCTCTCTTGCTTTTGCATCATATATCATATGAATCACCCTAATTCATTCTAAGGGTTTCTCACTCATCATCCATACATGATTTTCATTCTAATATTATAGTCAACTATAACACAAATCACATACACAACACTTTTAATTACATTTGTTATTTCTAAATTTTTGCTTCAAGGTTCGGGGTCCAACAAAATCTCTTAGTTTTTTGAAGCGTTGGCTTCCTAAGAAAACTTTCTACCTCCTCATGCAAACTTCAGAATTTTTGGGACTAAGTTGAATTGTTTGGACTGAATCAAAGAGAGACTTTTAGACGGATATTTTGAACATACTTTCATATTTTGGTGATTTCTTGACCTAGAGAGATCCGATTGAGGTGATTTTCAATTCTTTTTGATTTGGAGACATGAAATTTCATTTTAGCTTAGGATTGAGATTAAATTATGGGCCTTAAGCAACTTAATTTCATTGAGGGAGATTAGGGTTAATTTTACAAGATGTGTTCGGATGACATTAAAAGAAGTTCGGGTGAGGTAATTTTCGTGGTGAGGAATTCCTCCCTCGTGAGATACGCGTCTAGATATCACATAGAACGTTGGAATCGGGTCTCACTGGGGAGGGGTTCCAACAGTTGTGCCCTCGTGCGCGTTGTGAGGGCGACCTGATCGCCTCGCGGTCGCCCTCGCGTCTCTCCACTCTTTTGGTCATATATAGAGCAATGAAATCCTCAGGATAAGATATAATATCACTTAGACTAGATGTGATGTAGTCAGCCTAGTGGGAGTTGACACTTTGACCATACCCTAAACTAAGTGGGGTATAGATGGTGAAAGGACGAATTGCATGGAAACATTGCATATAGAAGGGTTCATAATCAAACTACTAACTTTTCGGTCAATTGGGAGTCAAGACTTATTGCTAGATACCTCTCTTGATTTACTTGAATTAAGTGCTAATTCAAGTGGCCAACATAATCGAGAACCTAATGGGCCACATACATAGTAGATCCAAAGGATGAGTAAAATGGTCTTGAATGGTGATTCAAGATATGAGAAAGTGTTTTGGGATTGTATCGCGATGTGATTGTGGTAGAAAACTTTGCATGGAATGGATTAGAAAAAAGTGTTGTTGGCTGCCAATTTGTTCATTAACTTCCCAAAACTTCCATTATTGCCTACTATTCATCGTCATTAATTTATCATAACTTCCATTAATGCACGCTATTCATGACCATTAACTTCTCATAACTTCCCATTAATGATGGGGGTTATGGGAGGCCAAAGAGGACATAAAATAATCATCATTTTCATGCATCTTGTGTAAGACACAAGAAAAAGAAATGTTCTTTCTAATACACACACTCTTTTTCTTTCTAACTCTCATAAGAGTTCTTGTCTTTGCTAGCATAAAGAAAGAACTCTAGTCATCTCCTAGTGACGTTTCATCATTCTATCTTCGTGTGGACTTTCATTAGATACGGTCTACATTGATTGTTATGGTTTACGATAACCCAACACGAAGAAGGTTAAAACAACAAAGGAGATCGTTGGAAATGTATGTAAACATATTACATTTCATGTTTTTGTTTTCTATATCTATATGCATGAGTAGATATAGTTTTTGAGGTTCCGTTTTATTTTTTTTGAGTATATTTGATATATATTATGTATGAGATGCATGATTGGAACCTTAAAATGGTATCAGAGTCTTCTTGTGCCTTGTTAAATGTAGAATACATGACATGTGAAAACTATTTTCATGGCTGTGACATCTTACTATTCATAAGATGTATGTGAAAGATTCAGTGTGATTGAAATATTTAATTTAGAATTTACAAGAACATGAGTGAAATCTGTCTTTCTACTGGGCATATGATGTCTATTGGCTAAACTGAGGAGGTTACACATGATTTTCATGGAATTTGATTCTTGAAAAATTATTTGAACATATTTGAGATGTTCTTATGCCTCTTTAAGTTTTGTATAATTATTTAAAATATTTTAATAATTTTATCAAACAATTTTTAGATCTGGAGAGTTTTCTAGATATTGTAGAATCTTTTTCGTTTGATGTTTTTCTATGTTTATATTTCGGTTCTAAAACCTTAATAATATTTTTATGTGATAAAAATGTGTTAATTTGATGTTTGATTCATGCCTAAATGATTTTTCTCAAAATTTGATTTCCAGAAAAAAAATTTAAAAGTCATATTTTTCATTTTTGGTGTCTTATTGGTATTTTTGTGATCATAATAATTTTTTGGGTAATTCCTAAATTATTTTAATCATCATGAAATCACCTAGAAATGCTTGGAATGATAATTTGATGTTTTGGAAATTTTGAAAATTTATAGAAATTACTTTTGAATTAATTTTAGTAGAGCAATAGATTTTCTAGTAAGACTAGAAAATTGGCATGTGTGACAAAATTAAAGTTGTTTAAGTTTGGACATCAAATAATTATTTTAAGGTAAATTAATTATGAATTAATTTCTGGAATTATGCATTCATATTAATTAGATTAATATTAATTCCAAATGAAATAACATAAATAGTAAATTTAGCCAAGTTAGTAAAAGGAAGACAGTAAATTTAATTGTTAGATTTAGCTTAAATCCAAGTGTTGGATTAGGCCTTTCATGTTATCATCTATAACATGTCATAACCAAAATGATGTGTTTACATATATGCATTAGAGAATGCATGGTTAGGAGAATTTGTGGGCTTACATGATGGATGGTTATGGGCTTAGGCCCAATTTGATTGGGTAGTCCATATCATGCCATACAGTTATAGTAACTATATGTGTTTATATATATATATATAAGTTATATGTATAAGACCATCTAAGTTAGATGAGACCTTAGTTGTAGCGCCCCTTACCGTAGGATACACACTGGGACGCTCGCAGGTCTTTCTGACACGTAACCCACGATAAAGGTGCACTACCGAGCAACCAACTAAAATCCACATGGCATCAAGTATAATTATCACTACAAATTGAAACCAAATTTTCTTTTCATTTTCTCAAATCCATAATTACAACTTTGTCCAAAAGTACAGTTTATATGCAATACATGGCATCAAGCATAAACTCATGGCGAAATCAAATAAAAATTAAGAATACGTCTCCAAATTGCAATAGAATAATGTTCTCTCTTATTGAGTGGTGTAACGTTGTTCTCCTAGTCTAGCTGCTTCAACATAAAGGTCACCACCGGATGTCTCATCCACTAGCTTTCATGTCTCTTTTCTTCCACCTTGACGTATCTACTTTATTTAATGTTTGCCATGTTGCAACGTTGTGTGTGGAGTAGAAAGTATGTGAGTGGTGAGTGTATGGTGAGTGAGGGTTGTGTTTTGTGGAGGATTGGAAAGGAAAATCAAAGCTTGTGTATAAAGAAGCTGGTGAATGCAAGGTTGGAAATTTTAAAATAAAAGAAGGTTTTTTTTGTGTAGGTGGAAGTGTTGAGTTAGTGTAATATGGGAGGAGCTTTAAGAATGGCTTGTGAAGTGATGAGCATGAATTCTTGTGCGTGAGTGTGGGCTGGAGCTTGGATGGTTGTGCGTGTATGATGGCTGATGCGTGAAAGTGGACAAAAATGAAGAGTTTCGATGGATGATTGCTTGAAGAGTGGAGAGAGTTTGTTTAGCTGGAAGTGTCTCAAGTGAAAGGAGCCTTTTGAAAAGACAACTTGCGTGAATAATTGGAGGTTGGAGAGAAAATGATGAGTGTGGCATCGAGGCTTGTTGTTGGTTAAGAGGCGAGTGGGTGCTGGAGAGAAATCAAGAGTGAAAAATGTTGTTATATGTGGGGTTGAATGGGAGCAGCTGCGTGAATGATGTACGGAGCTTGTAAGTGGAGGAATGGCATGTGGGGTTGTGATGTGGATGGACGTAGGTTTTAATGGATGCTCTTGAAGGTTACAGTTTTCTTTTAATGAAAGAAGGCCTGTGTTGGTGGAAGGTAAGTGAGTGGACCCCTGCGGTGGTGAGTGAGGGATGGAAGCTGTGTTTTAAAGCAAAGGAGGACCTAAAAAGATGCTTTCGTCTGGTGTGCAAGGAACGCTCCAAAGGCTTCAAAACTTCATGCTTTAATCTTGTATTTGTATTTCATCATTAAATCTACTTGCAAAATCAACAAGAACTCAAAATGAGCAATTAAACACAAAAAAATGAATGAATTCAAATGAAATAAGATACAAAAATATAACAAAATCTATTTATATCAAATACCCCCACACTTAGCTCTTGCTTGTCCTCAAGTAAGAAAAAGAACAGAAAATAGAACTACAGAAAACCTGAAAAACAAAGTGCAGAAAAATGAAAAAAATTGCAATGCGAAGATAAATACTTAAGTATGCAGCATTCAAATTAGATCCCTAACCATATCAATTAATTCAAGTAAGATAACTAGAATTCGGTTTACCACGATCAACACATAAAATCAATGAACTCAATTTACATGTAACAATCGAACTAATCTAGCATAATAGAGTTAGAGGAAATCTATGCCATATCGAAATAATAAGTCCTTTCATTGATATACACTCCAACACTCAAACTATTTAGGATCATATGTGTAACTCTCAAAATTCGATCAACGAATACATTCTACCATATGCTTCCTTTTCAATCTTGACAGCATTATCAAAGCACGCATATACTATACACAAATCAAAAGGTCTTTAAAATGGTTGTAATGGAGCTTGGCTAAAGGTGAGGAAAAAGAAAGATAAGAAAAGGCTAAAGAAAATGCAATAGAGCTATACAGAATATCATAGAACTCATGTACATGTATGCATCTCGGCACATAATTATGCAAATTAAACACAAACAACTCCACTTCTTTTCATTCCATTTGGATTTCTCATAGACAAGTATATAAACACTTGGGAAACATTTTTCTTTTTTTCTTCTTTTTTTTTTAATCACACAACAGAAAATCTTTCTTTTTTTCTTTTTTTCTTTTTTTTTGTTTTTTTGTTACCACCGCATCATCATATGTCCACCAACTCACATCTTCAACTTTGTCCAATAGATGCTCTACTAACCTTGGCCATACGGTATAGAGTATAACAATGAGATCAAGGCCAAGTTAATATGTGGAAAGCCAATAAAAGGATAACAGCTCAAAGGGGCTTTCTAATGGAAATCATGCTTTAGGGTGGCCATTTAAGTTCAAGTGGTTCAACCTAGATGCCTTTATCATGTTCATGCAAGCATGCTGAGTCAAGATATTAAACAAGTTCTGGAGAATTATACCATTGAAATAATGCATATAACAAAGAATAATGTTGAAGGCACAAGAACTCTCATAGGTCATTTATTAAGTCAATACAACATAGTTTCAAGGTCACTCTACTATCTAGAAAGCTTAAATATTACATTAAAACTCATTCATCAAGTTTATACATTCATCGTTATTAACCAAATCTCACACATAATACTTGAACTCATTCAATAATTGGGAATCCTAAAGAAAGTTAATACACTTAAGATGCAAGAAAAACAAAAACAAAAAAATATTGTTGTAATGTTTGAAATTGTTTTAATTTTTTTAAAAAAATATGGTTTATTTACTGCAAAACATGCAATTAATGTTTAAATTTTCTAAAGTTCAAGCAAGAGTAAGAAGATGAAGCCAATTTGCCCCTCACAGCACTGCATAATTCAATATTAAGGTTGACAAAAATATCATTCCCTAAGTGAAAGTTATTCACCATTAAATTTAATACTTTTAATTAGTCAATTAATGCAATCTTTTCTTAATTAATTACTTCACAAATTTGTCATATTTGTAGTTATTTTGGTAGCATTGAATTGGGTAGTTGTTTAGAAATTTATTTAAGTTAATTTTGTTTTTTAAAAAAAGAAAAAAATCTCTTTGCATTAATTTTAATTTTCCAAAATTTCATCCAACTCGATTTCAAATACCATTAGCTAGCATAGAATTAAATTTTCTCATAATCCCCGTGGACACGACTCGGTTCTTATCAATTTATTACTCACTTCAACAACCATGCACTTACGTTCATGATCAAGTTTTTGGTGCCGCTGTCAGGGATGAATGTTTGAATGTTTGCTTCTATAGCTAGTTTGATATTTACTTGTTGTTTTTCTTTTTATCCCTAGAGTGACCTATTTGTTTCTTTTTTTTGCAATTTCGTTTTCCTGCATAGCTTACGTGTAAAAGGATTGCATGCCCCGAACCACTAGAGGGCAAGAGAGACAGTTTAACCCAGAGTTGGAAAGAACTGTAAAATTAATTCGTAGGCCAAAAAAAATGGACAATCAAGCAGAAGAACTTCAGAGAAATCAAAGAGAAAGGGATGAAATGGCTCAAAGATTAGCTCAGTTAGAGGCTAGACTCAGTGTAGCTAATTTGACAGAAGGAAAAGGAAGAAGAGATAACGGAAATGAGCAGGAACAATTGCATCAACGTCCTATTAGGGAATATTTCCAGCCTACAGTGGTGGATAATTATCACGGTATCCAAAGACCTAATGTTCGTGCTCAAAATTTTCATATTTCACTAGGACTCATCAATTTGGTGCAGACAAATCAGTTTGCAGGAGCACCAATGGAGGATCCAAATGATCATCTTGCAAGTTTCTAGGAATTATACGACACTATCAACATTGAAGATGCAACGCAAGATAACATTAAGCTCACTTTGTTCCCATTTTCTCTTTGGGACAAAGCAAAGAATTGGCTTCATTCAATTTTTGCTGATAGAATGCGAACTTGGCAAGAGGTGGCACATCAGTTCTTGATTAAATTTTTTCCTTCAGTTAAAGCTGCAAAGTTAAGAGCTGAGATCAGTACCTTGAGACAGAATGACTTGGAACCATTGCATGAAGCTTGTGAAAGGTACAAAGATCTTTTGAGAAAGTGTCCACATCATGGATACCAAGAGTGGGTGCAAGTAGAAATGTTCTATAACAGGTTAAATGGCCAGACTCGAACCATTGTGGATGCGGCAACTGGTGGTACTCTGATGAGAAAAACATCTCAAGAAGCATGTGCATTACTAGAAGATATGGTTTCAAACAATTACCAGTGGTCCTTTGAGAGAAATATTGGAAAAAGAGAAATTTTAGAAGTGGACCAAGTGACTCAGTTATCTGCTCAATTAGCGGCCTTGTCTAATCAATTTTTAAAGTTCATGTTAAAGGAAAAATAGAATGAGAAGGTGGCAGCTACTAGCCATTCAATCTACACCAATGATGAGGGAGTGGAACAAGCCCAGTTTGTTAACCAAAGGAACTTGGGATTTAAGTCACAACCAGTGAGAACTCAACATGGTCAAGGCTACCACTCCAAGTAGCAATATAACTATGGTATTCAAAGGAACATGCCTTACCCACCTGGATATGGACCACTATTGGTGGAACGAAAACCTCCCTTGGAAGAAATGATTGGTACTTTTGTAACTGAGACAGGGAATCATTTCCACAAGAACGAGAAGGAGATGGATGAGTTGAACATGCAAGTAACCAGTATGGGGACTTCAATGAAGGGTTTGGAAGTTCAATTGGGACAACTTGCAAATGCTTTTGGGAATTTGAATCAAATGACATTTCCAAGTAATAATGAAACTAACCCGAGAGAGCAATGTAAGGCCATCGTTCTTCGAAGTGGAAAAGAATTAGAGGAAGTGAATCCTAAAGAACAGTACTCCACTAAATCCAACCAAAATGAAGGAAAGAATACTTGTGAATAAGCAAGTGCACCTAAACAAGTTGAGAAGGAAGATAACTCAGAGAAGAAACTTGAAGGAGAACTGCACTAAAAAATCATCCCTAAGAAAATCAATGATCAATTCACAAAATTCCTTGAAGTCTTTAAGAAATTTGAGATCAACATTCCCTTGATTGAAGCCATTGAGCAAGTACCAAATTACGCAAAATTTATCGAGGACATTGTTACCAAAAAAAGGAGATTTGGAGACTATAAGACGGTATTAATGACCGAGGAGTGCAGTGCAGTCTTGCAAAGAAAGTTGGCAGAGAAATTGAAAGATCCTAGAAGCTTCACAATTCCGTGTGAAATCGGCAACACATATTTTGGTAAAGTGCTTTGCTATTTAGGGGCAAGCATAAATCTCAGGCCTCTTTCCATCTTCCAAAAGTTGGGATTAGGAGAAGTCAAGTCATCAACAATTTGTCTCCAACTAGTTGGCTGTTCTCTCACTTATCCTCAAGGTATTGTAGAAGACGTTCTTGTTTGTATTGACAAATTTATTCTCCCTACAGACTTTGTGGTGCTTGACATGGAAGAAGATAAGGAGATCCCAATCATATTTGGGAGACCATTCTTGGCTACCGGAGGCGAAGTGATTGATGTGCAGCAAGGGGAATTAACCTTGCATGTAAACGGCGAGAAGGTGAGGTTCAACATCTATAGATCGCTCAAACATCCAAGTGATGCACCGACTTAGAGTGGATGTCATATCATCTTGTGTGGTAACATCTTTTCCTTCCTTTATACCGAAAGACCCATTATTGACATGTTTGGAAGGTATGGTTATAAAAGATGATATGGATAATGATGATGCTTGTTTTATGATGGTATTGGATTCTGTTGAATGCTTGAAAAATTTTGATCAAACTGAGCCTTTGTTTTCTGTGACTAATGCTGATGTTGTTGATGTGAAAGATGTGCACCCATTGATTGATTTGAAACCTTTGCCTGAAAATTTAAAATATGCATTCTTGGGTGCTAGTCAAACTTTTCCTGTTATTATTTCATCTTCATTAACTCCTTTAGAAGAAGAAAAATTGCTTAGGGTGTAAGGGAGTTAAAAAATGAATTAGGTTGGTCGATTTCAAACATTAAGGGAATTAGTCCTTCTATTGTAATGCATAAAATCCTGATGGAGGAGTTATTCACCCCTAACATTGAACCCCAAAGGAGATTGAACCCAGCAATGAAGGAAGTGGTTAGGAATGAAATTCAGAAGTGACTTAAGGTTGGAATCATTTACCCAATTTCTGATAGTTCATGGGTTAGTCCTACTCAGATTGTTCCTTAAAAAGATGGATTCACTGTAGTTAAAGATGATAACAATGTAACTATTTCCACTAGGACAATCACTGAATGGAGGGTTTGCATGGATTATAGGAAGTTGAACAAAACCACTAGGAAAGACCATTTTCCTTTGCCATTCATAGATCAGATGTTGGATAGACTTGCTGGACATGCATTTTACTGCTTGTTAGATGGGTACTCAGGATATAACCAAATAGCCATTGCACTGGATGATCAAGAAAAGACCACATTCACTTGTCCTTTTGGCACATTTGCATTTAGGCATATGCCTTTTGATCTTTGTAATGCTCTTGCTACATTTCAAAGTTACATGATGGCTATCTTTTTTGATATGGTTGAGAATTTCTTTTTTGATATGGTTGAGAATTTTATGGAAGTTTTTATGGATGATTTTTCTATTTTTGGTGATTCTTTTGATAAGTGTTTGCATAATCTGTCTCTAGTGTTGAAAAGATGTCAGGATACCAACTTGGTACTCAACTAGGAGAAATGTCATTTTATGGTGAGGGAAGGAATTGTGTTGGGACACAAAGTATCTACTCAAGGCATTAAAGTGGACCGAGCCAAAACAGCAGCTATTGAAAAGCTTCCTCCACCGAAAAATGTAAAGGGCATTCGCAGTTTTGTTGGGCATAGGGGGTTTACCGAAGATCCATCAAAGACTTCTCCAAGATCACCAAACCCCTTTGCAATCTCATAGAAAAGGATGTGAAATTTGAGTTCAACGAGAAATGCTTGCAGGCTTTTGAGTTGATCAAGAAAAAATTGATTTCAGCTCTTGTGATGATCACACCTGATTGGCAACAACCATTTGAAATTATGTGTGATGCAAGTGACTTTACAATGGGAGCAGCATTAGGCCAAAGGCTAGAAAAAGTGTTCAGGGTTATCTACTAGTCTAGCTGGACTTTGGATGATGCCCAGCAAAATTACACTACTACACAACTACAGAGAAGGAAATGTTGGCAGTTGTTTTTGCTTTGGACAAGTTCTGATCGTATATCATTGGGTCCAAAGTTGTGGTTTTCACAGATCATGATGCAATTCGATATTTGTTTGCAAAGAAAGATACCAAGCCACGACTCATTCGATGGGTGTTGCTTTTGCAAGAGTTTGATGTAGAAATTAAAGACAAAAATGGGACAGAAAATGCATTTGCTGACCATTTATCTCTATTAGAGCTTGAGGATCCAAGGCCATCAGTACCTATTCAAGAGACTTTTGTAGATGAGCAGTTATTCAGAGTCAATGAAAAGCTTCCATGGTTTACCGATGTGGTGAATTATTTAGCTACAGGTTTGATTCCTTCGAATTAAAGTCCATCTCAAAATAAAAAGTTCCTATTTGATGAAAAAAGTTATCTATGGGATGAGCCTTTACTATTCAAGAGAGGTCCTGATCAAGTGATTTGAAGATGTATCCCGGAAGATGAAGTCTTAGCAATTTTAGAGCATTGTCATTCATCACCATATGGAGGTCACTTTGGCCTAACAAGAACAGCAGCAAAGGTTCTTTAATCTGATTTCTATTGGCCTACACTCCATAAGGACAGCTATGCTTTCACTAAGACGTGTGACCGCTATCAATAAATGGGTAATATCTCACGACGTCATGAACTTCCTTTGACCAATATTTTTGAGGTAGAACTCTTCGATTTGTGGGGTATTGACTTCATGGGACCATTTCCTAAATCTTATGGACAATCCTATATCCTTTTGGCAGTGGACTACATATCAAAATTGGTTGAAGCCATAGCTTCACCAACAAATGATGCCAAGGTTGTTCTCAAATTTCTCAAGAAAAATATTTTGACAAGATTCGGTGCTCCGAGGACCATTATTAATGATGAAGGTACCCATTTTTGCAACAAGCTTTTGGGTAATCTGTTAACTAAATATGGAGTTTGACACAACTTTGTTTTACCCTACCACCCACAATCAAATGGCCAAGCTGAAATATCAAATCGAGAGATTAAGGACATTCTTGAGAAGACGGTGAACCCCAATCGGAAGGACTGGGCTCTCAAGCTTGATGATGCCCTTTGGGCTTATAGAACAGCTTTCAAAACTCCAATTGGCATGTCTCCATATCGTTTGGTCTTTGGAAAAGCTTGTCATCTTCTGGTGGAGTTGTAACACAAGGCTTATTGGGCAGTTCGGAATTTAAATCTTGATTGGCAAAAATCGGTTAAAAATCGGTCTCTTCAGTTGTGTATATTGGAAGAATTTCGAAATGAAGCGTATGAGAACTCCAAAAATATACAAGGGGAAAACAAAAAAATGGCATGACCAACACATCATGAGGAAAGAATTTGCTCTAGGAGAAAAAGTTTTACTTTTCAACTCGAGATTGAAGCTTTTTTCGGGTAAATTACTCTCTAGATGGTCAGGGCCCTTTGTTGTGAAGAATGTTACCTCTTACGGGGCGATTGAAGTTGAGGGAAGCGATGGAAGAACTTTCAAAGTGAATGGGAAAAGATTGAAGCATTATTATGGTTAAGAGTTGAGAAACATGGCAAGCATTTCACTTAAGGACTCGTGATCAAATGGCACATCGAGCTATCGACGTTAAACATAGCACCTATTGGGATACATCCCAATCTTATCATTTCATTTTAGTTCTTTTTTGTTTCAATTTCTTTTCATTACTTTCATTTGAGTACCTTATTTTCTTTTTATCTGTTTTGTTAGGAATGCAAGTTGGAGCTATGAATTATGATTTCAAGTTGTTGAGCCTTCTACACTCCAGGGAGTCCTTATGTCCTTATCTTTAGTTCTTCTCAAGTACTTAAGGATATTCTTGACAGCCACCCAATGACCCTCACCAGGGTTCAACTGATATCTACTTGTAACATTTAGATATATTCTTAGTATATGGTGTTAGTGTAAGTCTACTTGTGTGCTTATGCAAGGCGATTTACACATGTCCAGTACCGATAAGTCGACTTGTACATTGGGTAAGTCGACTTATTCAAGGA
>JANTNU010251346.1:0-13850 GCA_024752395.1 Erythroxylum havanense
GAAAATATTAAATCAATTAAGTCCCAATAATTAAATCAACAAGAGGAATAAAAAGGAATAATTAAAACACAAATATTAGACAAATATGCACCTATCAGTGAGTTCATTTTCACTTCTGATGAACCCAAATTGTTGTAGGTAACTATCTAGTTTGTCATATCAAGCCCTTGGGGCTTGTTTCAGCCCATACAAGGCCTTCCTCAACCTATACACATGTTCCTCTTTTCCTTTAACAACAAACCCCTCCGGCTGCTCAACATAAATCTCCTCCTTCAGCTCCCCATTTAGGAAAGCCGACTTCATGTCTAGCTGGTGCATAGCCCACCCCTTCTCGGCGGATATATTCAAGATCAGTCTTATGGTCTCTAATCTTGCTAATGGCGTGAAAGTATCAGAGTAATCCACTCCATCTACTTGGGAATACCCTTGGACAACCAACCTCGCCTTGAACTTGTTTAATGTACCATCTGGATTCATCTTGGTTTTATAAACCCACTTCACACCAATGATCTTCCTATCGGGTGGTTTTGCCACTAGCTCCCATGTCTGATTATTTTCAATCATTTTGATCTCCTTCTCCATTGCATCCAGCCATTCCTTGCTATCTTGAGCTTGTTTAAAGCTTGTTGGTTCACAAAGGGTTAGATTGCAAGTTTGATAAATTTCAGAGAGAAGTCTTGTACCTATTTTTGGGATATGATCTACATGATCTTCAAGATCACTATCTGTCTGTATTTGTGGTCTTGCTTCAACTTCTGATTCTTCTTCTGATGTACCACTAGACAATTTTCTTTCTTGCATCGGTTGCCTTCTTACCCAAACATTTTCATCTTCTACTTCTGTCTAATTCCAAACCTCACCTTCAAGAAATGTTACGTCTCTACTGATCTTCACTTCCTTCTTGTTTGGAATTAGGATCTTATATCCTTTGGTCACATCAGAGTAGCCAATAAAGACACTTGTTGTAGCCTTCGAGTCTAGCTTGCTTCTTTTCTGTTGTGGCACATGAATATAGCATGGAGAGCCAAATATCTTTAGGTTTCTTAGATTTGGTTTCCTCTGATGCCACACTTCATATGAAGTCTTCTCCTCCAAGGCTTTAGTAGGTAGTCTATTCAGAAGGAATACTGCAGTGGCTGCAACCTCAGGCCATAAGAATTTTGGTAGAGCCTTTTCCTCCAAAAAACATCTCACCATTTCCACAATGGTCCTATTTTTCCTTTCACTCACCCCATTCTGCTGAGGTGAGTAAGGTACTGAAAATTGATGCATGATGCCACTTGCTTGGCATATTTTCTCCATCTTTTGGTTCTTATACTCAGCTCCATTATCACTTCTCAACTTCTTAATTTTCTGCCCACTTTGATTTTCTACCATATGCTTGAATCTTTGGAAGACGTCCGACACTTCAGCCTTATTCTTTAGAAAATAGATCCAACAGTACCTTGATTTGTCATCTATAAAGGTGACAAATAGTCTACTACTATTCAGGGATTCCACTGGTATAGGTCCACATACATCCATGTGGACCAACTCAAGTAGTTCGGATGCTCTCCAAGTGCTATCTCTAAAGGGTTCTCTGGCTTTCTTCCCTTGAATACAAGTGGTGCAAACTTGCTGAGGTTGACAGAGGATTGGAAGACCTTGCACAAGATCAGACTCACTTAATTTTATAAGGCCTTTGCAGTGTGTATGGCCAAGCCTCTTGTGCCATAGATTTGCTTGATTGATACTTGCCTTTAGTGCCATCTCCTGCTGCTCAAGAAGATTCAGCACATAGCTCCTATCCCTTGCTTTTATCTTGAATAGAGGTCTCCCATTCATAGTTGAAATTGTACAAAATCCTCCTTGAAATAGAACTGAATATCCTCTTTCAATCAATTGTGAGACACTGAGAAGATTTTGTTCAAGGTTTGGAACATAAAGAACATCTTCAAGTGTTCTTGGACCTTTCATGCTGTCGATGACCACAGCACCTTTTCCTTGGGCATGAATTAATTTCCCATTTCCAATCTTCACTCTACAGGTGTGCTTCTTGTCCAGATTCTTGAATATGCCCAAGTTACTAGACATATGGTTGGAGCAGCCATTGTCGACTAGCCAACTGTCTGCTAGAATTGAGGTGTTATGGCAAAAAGCTACGAACAGATAATCTTCTTCTTTCTTATCTGCTATTCGGGCCTCCTCTGAGTTTTGCGACTGTTCTTTGCTCCTGCAAAATTTATCGATGTGCCCAAGCTTCTTGCATTTCCTGCATTTTACGTCAGGTCTCCTCCAGCACTTATAATAGGGATGATTGGTCTTACCACAATGTTTACAGGGTTCTCTTTGGGGATTGGGCTGAGGTCTCCATCGCACCTTGCTTTTCTTGCTTCTTCCCCTTTGACCAGTGCTTCTTCTTCCCTCCTCTGCTAGTTTTCTGGCTTGCCCTTAGGGTACCCTCGATCACTTCTACAGACCTCAACACTCTCCTCTGTTCTTGGGCTTGCAGAAAACTAAGCAACTCCGACAACTTCAAATCTGCCATGTCTTTGGTATTCTCCAGAGAGATGATTGTATCCAGAGAGATGATTGTAGCTTCGAATTTTTCTGGGAGAGAAATCAACATTTTCTGTACGATCTTTTCATCCTCAAATCGACTTCCAAGAAGCCTGATCTTGTCCGCAAGATCCTATAATTTTTCAGCATATGTTTTTATAGACTCATCGTCTGCCATTTGAAGCTTATCGAACTCCCTCATCAAATTAATCACCTTCATGCTCTTCACTCTCTCATCTCCTTCGAACTCAGACTTCAGATAGCCCCATATCTCCTTGGCCGATTTTAAATGCATAATCCTTGTGAATGATGAAGAACTCATGGCTGAATAGAGGCAAGACTTAGCTCTCGCTTTTCTTGTAAGTCTTTCCCTCTGAAACTTAATCTGATTTACGGTTGCATTATCTGCTAATGGGTATACTTGATAGTCTTCTTCAATTGGCTCCCACAAATCTAAACCTTCAAGATACGCTTGCATCTTCACAGCCCAGATCTGATACGATTCTCCATCAAATAATGGCGCCTGCATGCCTGAGAAACCTTCCATTTTCGGGTGATGACAGCTTCCTCAAGGTAACCCCTTTCTTGTTCGATAAAATGCTCCACATACCCCTTAAGATCCTTTTGATAATTGCTCTGATACCACTCTTATTTTATAAATACGTATCTATATATTTTTGTAACGTAGGAAGTTGTAGTATATGAGAAGAATGAAAAAGTATATTTCATTTAATCTCTTTACTGTATTTATACACTTTGGTTGTCAACACTCTGTTAACAGACTTTGCACCGACAAACTTTAAACTACTTCTAACTTCTTCTTGGTTCTTGACTTACAAGATGTCTAAGACACCAACAATTGTCTCCCCTTCCTAGTTGGTGAAAAATCCATAAATATATAGTATCTTGCAAGTGTAACGTGTAAGTGAATGTCCAAGAAAATTCTCTACATATTGGGAGTTGGCGGAAACTGTGTGAGCTAAGGTAGTTTTCATGGATCCACTTTATCCACATTGCGTTTCAATCAATGTGAGGTCTCCAAATTTTCTTACATAATGATAGCTTTTATGTTATAGTGATAGAGATGATTCCTAATCTCCCAAATCGTCTAGGCATAATGACTTCATTCCACTTCAGTTTTGCCTTTTTAGTGTTGTCGAGTGAATCAGACCATAAGAACATTTTGATGGTTCAGTAGAGTTCCTTGATAGTCCTTTTAATTAAAATCAGATGGTTGATCAAGTGAAGATGTAGATCGCTAATAACTGAAATAATTAAAGTTATGCAAGCCACATATGATAGGAATTTACTTTGCCATGCTTAAATTTTTCCTTTGTATTTCACCAATAGAGGGATACAATCTGCATATTTGAGCTTCGCTTGCGATATTGGAACTCCTAAATATATGAAGGGTAATGTGTATAGCTCCATTCCAAGTATCCTGGAAAGTTTGACTCGCTGATGTGTTTCCTAATAGTAGTATAGATTATTCTTTCAGGTATTAACTCTGAATCAAGACCAATCAGAGAACTTTCTCAATATATACTTGAGTATTTGGACAGAAAATCCATTAGCCCCTAAGAGGAGTATAAGATCATCAGTGAACATATAATAAGTGAGTTGACGTTTTTTGCATTTGTAATGATGATATAACCCACCATTGTTTTCTATCAACTTATTGAGCATTATTTGTAGATCAACTTATTGTTTGCTATCAACTTTTGAAGAAGGTGCATACCGCAGTATTGTTGAGTCTGGGTGACAAAATGTTGTGTGAGGTGGTGCATGAAACAACTGCTGTAAGATTGTGGGCAAAACGAGAAAGCAAATTTCTCAAGAAATCTCTCACAAATTGTTTATATTAGAAGCATCATTTGTATAACTTGTGGATAACGGAAAGTATGCAAGTAAAAGATCATCTTGATAACTTAAATCGAATTGTCATAGATTTACAAGGTGTTGGGGTTAATATTGATGATGAGGATCAAGATATTATTCTCTTGTGTTCTTTACTGAATTCCTATGAGAATTTTGTTGAAACTATGTTGTATGGGCAAGATAGTATTTTTGTTAGCCATTAATTAAAGAGAAAGGTCTTTGGTTCTAGTAAAGATGGTGTAGAAGCAGGTCTTATTATTAGTAAGGTAGAAACACTGAAAAAGATGGTGGCGGGAGAGGTAGGTCACACTCCAAATCAAGGGCTACAGCAATTAAGTGTTTTCTCTGTAAAGAGAAGGGGCACATGAGAAAGGACTGTCCACAACAAAATGAGAGAAATAGGAAGAAGGAATCAAGTAATAGTGATAGTGCTACAGTAGTACAGGATAGCTCTGATGAAGGGGAGATGTTTTGATTGTTAATAGTACTTCTAGTTCTGCAAAAACTTGGGTTATCGACACTGGTGCATCTTATCATATGACTTTCTCACACAAATTGTTTCATTCATTAAAAGAGTGGAATGGCATAGTAAAGTTGGGTGATAATAAGGAGTTTAGTGTAAAGGGCAGTGGTTCAGTGCTGATTAAGATGCATGACGGAATTATCAAAACACTTGATGGTAGTATGTTTATGATTTTCGTATGAATTTGATTTCTTTAGGTAACCTAAACAAAGAAGGGTATGGTTTCACTACAAGTTTGACAATTATCTTATAGATAGTAGTGCAACACAAAATGGGCTTATAATCCTCTTGTGAGGAAGGGCTTTGCCTTTTAGGAACAAGACATATGTAGGCATGAATAATTTCTCTTAGCAACTTACAAGATAATAAACTTTATTTAACTGCTTGAGTAAATAGCTTGTCAGTGATTTTTCACGGTTTTTGAAAGAACCAAGCTATGAATCCATCAGGCCCTAGTGCCTTGGAAAGATTCAGATCGAATAAGACTACCTTGATATCATTATCGAAGAATGGAGCAATTAAGGAGTTCTTGGTGTTGTGATAAAGTACATCTTCAAAAAAACCTTTTGATTTCGTCTATCTGAGAGGTATGAGATGAAGTTCCCACCAACTGTTCAAAGTAAGCTCTGGTTAGAGATAATAGGGAGATTTGATCAAAATAGGAGACATCAAATTATTTTTCAGCTCCATTATCTGGTTGTTATTTCTCCTTGTCGAAAGAGAGGCATGAAAAAATTTACTGTTCATATTTCCATCTTTCAACCACTACACTTGTGCATTTGTAAAGCCTCCTCATACTCCCAAAGTAGAACAACTTTAGTAGTCTTCATGTGAGCGTCATTAGCTTGGTTATAGCAATCAGCCTTGGCTTCCTTAAGCTTAGTTTTGAGATCCCTTAATTGTTACATATTGGAACACATAAAACCCTTCAGGGAAGATTTCAATATGCACAATTTTCATCAATTGGTAGGGTTTGTAGCTGTCTATATGCTGGCTCTAGCATTTGCTCACTAAGTCGAGAAACCTAAGCTATTGTGTTAAGCCATTATAAAACTAGAATGAAGCACCCCTGTAATTTGTGCTTGATTAATTCTAGATGAGAATATATGAATAGCCTGACATGATATTTTCTCCAAAATGAGTAAACAACTAGCTATGGGGGATTAACTAGTGTTCGATTTAGTTTTTGCATATCATGTACTAACCCTGTTGTTTGTTTGTTTATGTAAATAGCCTCCCATTAAAGCTAAGATCTGTCAGTTGCACTTTTTGTAGAAAGTTCTCAAGTTCCCTTCTAGATGATGAATATAAACCTCTCCCTTCTTCAGCTTCAAAATTAGACCTAATATAGTTAAAGTCTCCAATTGCTATCTATGGATCTGAATTTGTAGGATCTATTTGCTAAAGATTGTTCCATAATATCTCCCTCTGAAATTAAAAATTTGAAGCGTAAATCAATGTTAAAGAAAACATCATATTGGCACTTATGATTTGACATACTAAATGAATGTGCTAATCACTTTACCTTTGCGCTTGCACTGAAACTCTCTTATTATGATAGAAACATAATATTCTTCCATTGTAATGAGAAGATATGTTAGTAATGATATTGTAGCGCCCCCTTACCATAGGGTATACACTGAAACGCCCGTAGGTCATTCCGATACATATCCTACGATAAGAGAGAGCTACGAACAATCACTACTGTACTTCACATGGCATCATAATAATAAAACATCAGTATAAAAAATCACTAATTTTTGAAACCCAAAATTTTTTCCTCATTTCATTTCATAGAAACCATAAATTTACATAACTGTCATTGTTTACTGTTTGTACATTACTCCAAAAACCTAATACAAATTGTCTAATTAGGTCATCCTCCCAAAAGTCTCAGCTGACCGGCCTGTGAGTTATGACTTCTCTTGCCAACACGATCTATACAGCAGGAAAAGTCCTTCTGGAGCTAGGAGTCTACTCTCTCGGTCCTGAAAAATAAGTTACAATTTTGGGTGAGTTTGCGAACTCAGTGAGGTAACCATCATCGATGGTTCACTCAATTCATACAACATTCACGCAGAATACAGTTGTTTCATAATTTCACATTCAGAAGTACCACATGATTGTTATCACATAAGTAGAAGGCATTTTTGCCTTTCACTCAACCAGAAATATAAAATCAAATGCATATGAAATGCGTATGTGACACTTTTCTAATTTATTTCGGTGTTGTGACCGAGCGCCTAAACTGTCCCAATATGGGCGCATTAATCATTGATCCTGAGGCTCTGAATCACTGTAGGCTCGAGGCCTAAATATATTGAGCTTCTAGCTTTCGGTGGCTACTCTGGTCACAACTGTCATTATCTGTTCATGCATAGAATGCACATGTCACAATAAAGCAGTATACATGTCACAATCAACACATATTTCACAAATTATCACATTTCAAACAAATAGTTCACAATTCACATATAGGTAGCACTTTTATGTCATAGCTCTCCCAATATGTCGGACCTTCTGTCCGGAATCCACAATCATAAACAATTCACAACCCACCATTATTCTCCATAGACTTATAAGCACAGAATTATAGCAAATAATAATTGAGGAACCATCTAGGTCACTCACCAATAGCTTCCGAGCTAATGCCTGGAAGTCTCGACAACGTCTGTAGGATGACGTTCCAAATGCACCTCTATAACAGTCAAAATATTCAAGCATTACCAAGTGTGCAATCAGAAATATTTAATAATGCACATATAATAATTAAAATGTGTACAATGCATGTTCGAGACATTTCCAGCATTTTTCTATAAATATTTATCGCAAAAATTTTCTCTAAATGTTAGAAATCCAAAGACACCAAAATCGCTCAATTCGGACCTCTATAGGTCTAATTATCGCTAAAAACACGGACCAAAAAAATAATTACTCGGTCCTCTAATTTTGACCTAATAAAATCACGACAATTTCATCTCTAAAAATTCAAAATTTTACATGGAAATTAAATTAAATAATTCACAAATTCGATGCCTCGAGAATCAGGTCAATCGGAGGTCGGATGAAAAAGATATTCACAAAAGAATTAAATTGGGACAAAATAAATAACAGAAATAAAAAATAAAAATAATAATTAATTTAATAAAATAAAAAAATCAATTCTCACGTATCACCCTCGTGAGATGCGAGGATCCGAATTTTCAAAATTTTTTAAAAAAAACAAAACCACTTATTAAACCTTCTCTTCTTTCACACTACACAACTCTTGACACAAATGTTCAAAAATCACAAATGAGCTCTCATTGGAAAGCTCACAGAAAACCCTACAAGTTTTATGAAGAGCTTAAAAACCAATTTCATCTCTAAAGGTGTCAAAAATGAAATCAAAATATCTGCCAAATCATAAATTTGCCAAAACAGTGCAACATTCTACTAAATCCATATCTTCCCATTCCCTTTGCCAAAAATTCCAATCTTTATACCAAAAGAAAGATCAAAATATATTCTACAACTTTCATGAACAACTTGGAAGCAAATTCAACCTCTAAATAAATCAAATTCTCAATCAAAGTTTCTGCCTATGTAAATCATCCTCAACAATAACACAATCTTCCAAAAATCATAACTTCTTATACCCTTATCCAAAAAATTCCATATATTATAGCAATGGAAAGATCAGAAAAAAGAATACTACAATTCTCATGAAGGGCTTAGAAGCAAATTCTAGCTCTAACTAGGTTAAATTCTCCAATTATTATGACTGCCCTGTTAAAGATTGTTAAACAACCATTTCACCTAAACCATATCTAAACTTTCAAAATTCATAACTTACAATCCCTACATACAAAGAGAACATATCATACCTCATTACAAAGCCAAAACATTCCTATACAAATTTTTATAAGATCACTTGAGCTAATTTCAACCATAACAGTCCAAAATTAGGGTCAGAACATAGAAATAACCAAAACTCATACTTAGAGACATTACATACACCAAAACACATTATGATATAAATTATCATCTGAAAGTTAACAAGCCATAACTTTCAACCTAAAAATAGAAAAATGTCATACTTAGTGGCGATAGAAAGCTAACAAGTAAATCTTCAACTTTTATGAAGACCAATTTCACAAAATCTGCCTACTTTAGCCTAGAAAAATTCTCTAAAGTTTCAGGTCACAAATTATTTAATGTTAGAATCACCACTATTCACCCTGCACATCTATCTCACTTTCAAGCAAAAATTCAAAATCCTTCAAGCCACAATCGGACAGAACTTCCCTCATAAGAATTCTAGCTAAACTTCTCAATTTTAATTCAAGCTAGACCTCAACTCAATAGCATAACCATATCAAAAGTTATAACCCAAACATTGAAACATACTCAAAGTAAATTTTTCCAGATTTTACACCTAACTCTACTCCTATCATTCCAAAACTATTTCTACACCAATAAGCATCCAATTTAGCCAAGAAATCAGCCACAATTTCATCAAGACTTTCACTTGAATAAGTAGCCACAAAAATGGCAGCACACCCACACAATTTTCTTACTTCAATTACCACTCATCTAACATCATAAAACCAAGCCAAAATACTTAATTCACATACTTCACCTACCATGTCATTCATCCTTACACAAACATAAACTTATAACCATACAATCAAACCACAAGCTTTATGAAATTAATGCATAATAACTCACAATTAATGCATCTCACTACCAATTAAAGAACATAAGGCATAATTCTCACCTAAACAAGCTTCCAATTCTTCAAATCACCAACTTCCACTCACACCCCTGACACCCACGACATTCATCATTTTTAAGGAAGGTAGATAGCTTAGGCTTGTACACATGAAGAGGAAGCACTTAAGATAGAAGAGCTTGTGAGAAGGTAGAGAAGAGTAGCACTTAACTAGGAGAAAAGAACCAACGAAGGAGGGAGAAGAAGAAGCTACGGATGAGAAGAAAATTTGCCTTTAAAAGTGATTTTTAACACTTTCAAGGAGAAGTGTCGTGAATGAGTTTGCAAAAGGTAGGTTTAATAATATAAAAACCAAGTTCAAGACCTAAGTAGGCAAGTGACATGTGTCACTTGCCACTTATCTTGTTTTTAAGCCCTCTTTTGTTTCCTTTCCCATAATAATTCAATTTCTACTCCAATTTCTATCCAAATTTCAATGACTCAAAGTAATAAATTCTAAAATCATGTATCTAATTTTTCAGTGCCATTGGACAGTTATTTCCAGTATCGAAAATCCAATCAGTTCGCCACTTGGCAATTTTTTCGGTCCGAAAATTTTCTCCAAAATTTTCCAGAAAAATTTCTAAAATTCTCCAAAAATGTAAAACATACAAAAATCCACTCCAATTCAATTTTCAAGCACAAAAACATATTTATCCCAATAAATAGATTTATAGACACATATATCGGAAAATGTCATGAATGCATGCACAATCACGTGCATGTGCAAAAATTGTCATTCATATATATATAAAGACCATATTATGCATGATCATGCTGAGACACGTATACACAATCATACCCCATCTTAAATTACTATTTTACCCTTCCCATCGGTGATATGATGTTACATTTATTTATCGGTCTAACCGATAAAATAGAATCTTGCTATAGCTCTAAGCCAAAAAGAACACATACACACAGCATACATGACTCGGTTATACATATGTAAGTTCCAAAACATTATTTCATGCAATAAAAGTCATCTTTTACACTTCAAGTTTAAAATTGTTTGAAAATGTAGTTTTAGAAAATAAAACGATGTCCTTTGCACTTCAAATATAGGTATGTTGAAAACAATCTCATTTCTCAAAATACATAATAAAAACATCAGTTGCACTCCAATTGCAAAGAGTTATTCAAAACAATATCGTTTATTAAATACATAAGTATACTGGCATCCATTTGAGATTCAATTATACTATGCATTACCTAGGCTTAAAATTCACATATAAGTCATCATACATATCTTAGGATGTTTTAATCCCATTTGAGAGATATAGTTTCCCAACTTACCTCAAAAAAAGGTGTACACTCCCTTGATATCAACAATCCTTGGTACAAGCTCCTTGATTCACAGCTCCCGAGTCTTTATACATAAAAATATACAATGTATTTACTACTCAAACATATATATCATATTTATAAACCATCACATAAGCTATAGGATTTGGCCATTAAGCTTCCCACATGGTTACTTCCCTTACTATTCACATTAGCTTTTCTTTTGCATTTTCCAAGGCATTTAATACCTTTAATCCAATATTTATTCATTTCAAAATATAATTAAGCACATTTTTATCCAAATACATTAGGCTATTACTCATAAATCTAAGCAAAAATTCAAGTTTACGTTAAGTAAACATGAAAGTCGCTTTCCAATGCATATCATTACGAATCCTTAAATCTTAAGTCAAGTTCATTTAGGCATTTTGTCAAACACCTAATGTGCATGATTTTTAAGTCACATTTTCAAAACTTAATCACAACAATTCATGCTCATATCTTGTTATATAGCAAACACTTGCAAACAACAATACATTTTACCACTCCATTAAATGCAATTCTTTTCATTTAAGTCACATCATAATTATACAACTCATTACATTAATCCATTTCTTCTCATTTCGACCAAGCTTTATCCAATATATATCTTCGCTATTTTTCATCATCAATTCACATTATACATGTACAATTAACACTATAGAATTCATTTAAACCATCAATTTTAAAAGACCTTCAAAAATTCACAAACTTTCACCAAAAAGGGAACATTTAGGTTTTGGCTAAAGGAAACTTCTCCATGACCCATTTCATTCATTTAGACCATGTTTCATGTATATTTAAGCATGGAGAATAACATATCTTAACACCAAACTCAAAATCATAGTGTAGAGAGAGATGAGACAAAATTTACGTAAACCTTCCTTTGATGAAATCTTAAAATCATTTGAGAATTTCTCAAATCTAATGATAGATTTGAGTTCCTTCATCTCAAATTATCTTAGAATACCTTTATTTAGGCTGGAGAGTAAAAAAAAAGGGGTAGAATTTTAGTGATGGTCAAAAATAGGTGCTTCTCTTCCTCTTTTCTCCTTTCTTTTAATTAAAACAAAATGTTTCAAGTCTTTAATGGTGGGATGCATGGCTATACATGAAGAAGGGTCTAGAATATTAACTATTTTTTGACCAAATATGACGAAATTACCTTTTTGCCCTTATTTTATTTGAAATTACCATTATACCCTCTAAACTTTTCCTAAATTTGCAATTAAATCCAAAATTTGGGAATGGTCAAAACTTTTATTTTTATTTTGGTCCTCGGACATTTGAAAATAATAATTAGGCCCTTTAACTTTATAAAATTACATATTGATCCTCCAAGAATTGAAAATTTACAATTAAGTCCTTTAACTTTTAACAATTAACAAATAAGCCCTTATGTATTTTTCTAATTAAGCTTTTTAAGCGTCTCATAAGTCTATAAATCATGTCTAATCATCTCTAAGACATTAGAACATACTCAACTTAGCCACCATGGTTATATCCATCCAATGGACTCGGTTTTACACACTATAAGCTTATATGTCAGAAATTTATAAGATTTCATATACCAAGGAACTCTAAGTTCAAATAAGGGCATATAATATTATAAATCAGAGGCATATAGACCCAAAAGGATTTAAATACATCTTTGAACTCATATACGACCATGTATATATCAATATACAGTAGTATTTCCAACATAGAATAATACAAAAGGGCTCAAAGAATCTGACGTTACAAAAAGAGTATTTGCTAAAGCAACCGTTGGTTTGATACTTATGAAGAAGACAGACTAACATAATTACTAGAACTTCTCTTTTTTAATGAGTTATATGGATCATTATCTAAATACTTGAACTAATTATTTTGAATGAATCTAATATATAAGTCTATTACCATAATAAAATGCTTTAAATCAAATTAAACTACAAGTCTATTGCGACTATCCCCACATTTTCCTTTTAATCAATAGCAATACCAATAAACAACTAATTAACACAAACTTACCACAAGTATAATATACACTAAGATTTGAAAGTTTTATCAATTAACTTATTATTTGTTAAAATAAGGTACATTCAATCTAAATTTTTAATATAAAATCTTAACCTATTCTATAAGCATCCTACATTTAGTCGAGTAGAACATAAAGTAAATGTTGTTTCAAACAAAAGTCAGTAGACCATCATTAACACCTTAAATTTTTATATATACGCTGCATTGATTTCTTGCCCAACATCACATTTTGTTCTTTAATCCTTTGGTTACATCAATACATACAAAATAATTACAAGGCCATTTACTGCACGTAGTCTTATTTATGAGAAATGTGCAATATCCTAAGTGAAGATGGAAAGATCCTATTTGCTTAAATCACCACTGCCAGTTAGTCTTCACCTGGGCTTGCAGATGAAGGCTTATACTTGTATGTTCCTGTTGGCTATCTTAAAAAATAGTAGGCTTTGAAGTTTAATGTACGGTTAATGCAATAATTAATTTAACCCTTTCAATGATCATCTGAAATTTGCCTGAATAATAGACTTATTTAAACATATTGTTGAATAATTAATGAAACAGTAGCAATCATAGAAGAAAAAATTGGTGATTAATTTATGAGAATATTTCTACCCAAAAATGAGGATTCCAAGTGATATTCTTGCAGACTAGTTCATCCTACCGCCTCCACATATTCTTACCTGAACTCGCACGTCACTTGAGACCAAAGAAACAACAATTACAAACAAGCAAAAGTGGAAGGCGACGTTCAACACAGATTTTAGACTAGAAGGTACGGACTCTTATTATCTCTCACTTCCTTTTCCATAGAGAAAT